>CAKNYM010034242.1:0-25450 GCA_932195095.1 Andricus curvator
GGCATTATCCCTATGACAACATGAGGTTAAATCCTATGTTAACATAGGAATTATTCTCATGTACATAAATTCCAAAAACAATAATCGATGATTATCAATGACGATTAGTGATCAATAATCATGATTAATCATCATTAATTGCAATTAAAAAATTTTGTTTTCCATGGCAACTTAAAATTTTTCTTAATACACTTCGAATTTTCTTAGTAACAAATATTTCGAAACAGAAAACCAGAAGAATATTTTCGTTTTGTAATTTCAAAAAATTGTGAGCATGTACCATTCGAAAAATATCAAATTATAATTAAGAATGATTCTTAATAAATGAATTCTACATTTATTGTGTGGTTTGTTTGCTCATTTCACCTGCCTATAGTCTAAATGCGACAAAAATGTGAAATATGTAGTTTCCAAACGATTTTTTTCGAATTAGATAGGAAAAATTCCTATGTTGACATAGTCAAATTCCATATGCTAATATAGGTATTCCCCCTACGGTAACATAGGAAAAATACCTCTTTTTCCGTACAGGATTCCTGGAGTCGATCATCTGGAAGTTACTCACATCCCTTCATCAACCTGGAGGGACGTGATTACATTACCTAGGGGCCCAGACAGGGTTGTTGTCTAGGGGCCCGGACAGGGATAATCCGGCTCTGATCGGAAGGGGGTCAAGTTGGACCAAAGGTGCCCCGGAAATGGTACAAAACCCACTTATACGGTCAATTTGAAGGTGGAATTTAAAATTTGTGCCAATTTTAAACTAGATATTACTAAAGGTATCACCTTCAGTAAATAAAATATAAAAAAATTTGTATAAACCCACTTATACGGTCAATTTGAAGGTGGAATTTCAAATATGTGCCAATTTTAAACTATATATTATTAAAGGTATCACCTTCAGTAAATAAAATTAAAAAAATATTCAATATCCATGAAGCGGGGGGGGGGGGCACATTGGACCAAAGGTGCCCCGGAAATGGTATAAACCCACTTATACGGTCAATTTGAAGGTTGCATTTAAAATATGTGCCAATTTCAAGCTAGATATTATTAAAGCTATCACCTTCAGTAAATAAGATTTTAAAAAAATTCAAAATCCATGGAGCGGAAGGAGGTCAAATTGGACCAAAGGTGCCCCGGAAATGGTGTAAACCCACTTATTAGGTCAATTTGAAGGTTGAAATTAAAATTTGTGCCAATTTTAAGCTAGATATTATTAAAGCTATCACCTTCAGTAAATAAAATTAAAATATATTCAAAATCGATGGAGCGGGGGTTGGGGGATGGTCAAATTGGACCAAAGGTGCTCCGGAAATGGTATAAATCCACTTATACGGTCAATTTGAAAGTGGAATTTAAAATTTGTGCCAATTTTAAACTAGATATTATTAAAGCTATCACCTTCAGTAAATAAGATTTGAAAAAAATTCAAAATTCATGAAGAGGAAGGGGGCCAAGTTGGACCAAAGGTGCCCCGGAAATGGTATAAACCCACTTATACGGTCAATTTGAAGGTTGAATTTAAAAAATGTGCTAATTTTAAACTAGGTATTATTAAAGGTATCACCTTCAGTAAATAAAATTTAAAAAAATTCAAAATCCATGGAGCGGAAGTGGGTCAAGTTGGACCAAAGGTGCCCCGGAAATGGTATAAACCCACTAATACGGTCAATTTGAAGGTGGAATTTAAAATTTGTGCCAATTTTAAACTAGATATTACTAAAAGTATCACCTTCAGTAAATAAAATATAAAAAAATTGGTATAAACCCACTTATACGGTCAATTTGAAGGTGGAATTTAAAATTTCTGCCAATTTTAAGCTAGATATTATTAAAGGTAATACCTTCAGTAAATAAAATAAAAAAAACTCAAAATCCATGGAGCGCGGGGGGGGGGGGGGTTAAAATTGGACCAAAGGTGCCCCGGAAATGGTACAAAACCCACTTATACGGTCAATTTGAAGGTGGAATTTAAAATGTCTGCCAATTTTAAACTAGACATTATTAAAGCTATCAAGGAATAGAGAACACGAAAGATCTATTGAAAACAACGAAACAAACACAGCCATAGCTAAACATGCTTATGACTTTGCACATAACTTTGACTTCGATTTAAATAACGTTGAAGTTTTGGAATTGGAGCCTTATCCTGATAAACGTTTACTATTAGAAATTACACATATACAAAGAGATAAAAATTCTATTAACTTCAGATCAGACATTCAAGGTTTAAGTACCATATACAATAATTTAATTGCACAAATATACCCGGTAACAAGGAGTTCATTGGAACGCATTGGCACGTTTCAATGCGTTTTAATTGCATTTTTGTCTGAATGCTTATTAATGCGCAAGGCGCAATGAAACGCATTAAAATAAAAACTTAAAATGAACAGCATTAAAAGGCATCGGCATGAATGTGAAGTTAATGAAAGGGCATTTAATGGCATTGAAATGAAGCAAAATGAGTATGTGCTACATAACGGAATAATTATGAAAAAATCAAACTAAACAATTTTCAAAAAAAAACTTTTTTATAATTATGAAAATTTAGGAAAAAATGTTGAGGTTATGCTCACATGGCCTTAAATTGAAAAGCTTTTCAACTTACCCGCTGATTTTAATATTACTCCCTCCTGTATGTCGGCCTTTCCGCCGTTATTCAGAGAGACGAGGATGTGGTATTTTTGCGTTGGCGAATGCTTCGCAGCATCACATTTTTTATTCTTGACGTATGAACTTTTGTTGAAATGTTTCGCGAGAGTAAAAGCACATACGCGAACATCTTGCAGTTATCACTAAAAAGTATCAAAATGCGAGAATGTTCCACAACGAAATACAATGACCATGCTCAC
Organism: Andricus curvator; assembly: GCA_932195095.1. Lineage (NCBI taxonomy): Eukaryota > Metazoa > Arthropoda > Insecta > Hymenoptera > Cynipidae > Andricus > Andricus curvator. Next base: position 2,859 of record CAKNYM010034242.1, read on the forward strand.
TTTTCGGCTACTATATCACTTTCGCGTCTGTTCCTCAGTTCCTATATGGTTCCTATTCTACTTAAATGGCATTAGCCTTGTCAATGCAATCTGCCGCAGAAGGCATTTTATGGCATTCAACTGAAAAGATCTCGAAACAGCATTGAATGGCATTAACCCGATTCAATACTTTGTGTCATGAAAGACATTGTATGGCATTCAAGTGGGTGACTCGGCGAACCGCATTACATGGCATTAACCCAATTCAATACTTTGTGTCATGAAAGGCATTGTATGGCATTCAAGTGGGTGGCTCGGCGAAACGCATTAAATAGCATTAACGCCAATTCACTTAACAGTATTACCATGACGTCAGTTTAATGCCTTTTCATTTGTGCGCATTGAAAATGATTGGAACGAGACAAGATTCAAGCCATAAAACGCATTTAATGGCATTTCGGACAAAATTGCAATTAGTACGCATTTCAAGGCATTGAAGTGTCTACTTTTTTAAATGCCATTCTATGCGTCTCAATGAACTCCTTGTGTATTATATATTACTCTGTGACCTTTTAACTCAAAATTTCACGTAGAATCCGAATTTCAACAAGTGAAATGTTAATATAAATGGTATAAACCCACTTATACGGTCAATTTGAAGGTTGAATTTGAAAAATGTGCTAATTTTAAACTAGGTATTATTAAAGGTATCACCTTCAGTAAATAAAATTTAAAAAATTGTTGGCATGTATACATGCCAAAAATTTGAATTTCCCGGGCTTAGGACGTATATACGTGTATATTACGCGAAATTAACCCCATTTTAACTTCATACAAATTCGCTGTTATGTCGCTATAATTTAACATACTACAAGGCTCTGCTGCTTTCTTTTTTGAAAAATGTAGAATATATAATAATTTCCTCTAGGATTTATCTCCTGTAAGTATATATACGCTAAAATATATATTTTCTTTATAAACTATATTCACATAACTCTGTTTCATTTCTAGACGAGACAAACATTTTATTAAATTTTGAGGTTATGACGCTCCAATTTTAAAATTTCAACCTATTAGTTTAATTATAACTGACAACTATGTACAATCTACCAAGAAACATGTCGGCAATATTTCAATAAAAACATAAAAAAGCTGGAAAAGGCCTTCACTACATTAATATTTAATTATTACAGTAAAAATTAATGACAAGTGTTTGTTTAAGGTGGGACTATAAATAGGTCGAATAATATTAACCACCAGATTGATACAGTATTGTCTGTGTTTAGCTTTTTAGAATTATAATTATAAATTAAAAACTTGAAATGCTTTTTGTCAGTCACATATTGGATTTTCGACAATCTAAGGCGCCGACCGATCGAATCGAAAAAACCGATCCGACCGTGGCAGGGATCGAATGTCGGTTTTTCGACATTCTATCGATGAGACGATCGAATCGCAAAAACCGATCCGAATTTTTTTGCACACATATATTTACTAACCTTTACTAACCCTATAACAGGAGTTAATTTCCAAATTACTTTTCAGTTTCATCAATTCCCACAAATGTTAGCTATTCATTTCATAAAAAAAAATATTAGGTCAACGATTTACGTAGTAATAAAGTCAGAATTCAGAAAGGTCAGGTTAGATATGGGAAGGGGGATCTCCTGAGGCGAGGATCGCTGGCGTGCGTTCGGGCGACGAGACTTTGATTTTATTTGGTGTATTTTGAAGTTGTAGGACCGAAGGTCCATTCCAAGTGCCCTAATTGTATTCTTATATTTTATTTGGAACTTACGGAGTTTTTTATTTTAAATTATTTGACATTAAAATCCTGACTAAGCGATCGTGAATTCCGGAGGCCCCGAGGCGGCGGGATTTATCGGAGTCGTTGTTCTTTAATTAGTATAAAGTTTTCACAAAGTTCTTTCTTACGTACTCGTACTCATTCAGAAGACATTTAAAGTAAATTTACTTTAAAAAGTTAATATCTTATTAGGTGGTCCCAAACAAATCTGATTTCCAGTCATTCTGTTGCATTTTAATTTTACTTTTAAAAATCATGAAAAAATATTACGGTATGAACTTACTGCTCCTGTACGTAGATTAAAACTTTGATAAGAGAATAGATCAATCCCGAGACGAAATTTAAAGTCTTAAAAGAGTCTGTTAGGTACTATTAAGTCCTCTTTAGGTTCTTTTTAGACCCTGAAAGCCTATTTAGAACCTGGTGGATTCTACTAGGATCTACTTAGTTACTCTTAAGTTCCATGACGCGAAATTCATAATCGATGTAGTAGAGGCGCTGTGATCGCTTTTTGGGATACATCCGAAGTATATTGTCGCTGGGATCACTTCCAACGTTTGCTGCGTAGGAAAACGAATTAAAGTGACTTGTGTTGTGCGATCTAGGTAATCGAAAAAATTATATTTACTTCGTTATTAGTTCTTGTGCTTGTGTTGTATTCTTCATTAGACTATTATTCGAAGAAATGCCTCCACGTAGAGTAAAGAAATATGCCCTTATATGATGGATAAACACGGATCAAAAAGACGTTGTGGAACTGAACACTTTTCCAAAACCCAAGCGTGTAGTCAATGCAGTTTCGGAGATTCGTTGGACTCCCTGGCGGACCGAACGAACGGAACGGATACGCTACAGCGTATCCTTATAGTATCCACATCGTATCCTCTCCGTATCATGCAAGAAAAACTCATTAAAAAAGAAAGATTAACATTTCACTTGTTGAAATTCGGATTCTACGTGAAATTTTGAGTTAAAAGGTCACAGAGTAATCGCAATAGTTCTTCTTGCAACATTAAAAACTTTTAAAAAATATAATACTTATCGATGACGTGCGCTGAAGGCGACTTCAAACGCATCGTCGTTCAGTAGTAGTTAATAGGCGTTATCCGTCGACGATGCGTTTGAAGTCGCCTTCAGCCCACTTTATCGATAAGTATTATATATTTTTTAAAGTTTTTAATGTTGCAAGAAAAACTATTGCGATTACTCCATGACCTTTTAACGCAAAATTTCACGTAGAATCCGAATTTCAACAAGTGAAATGTTCATCTTCCTTTTTTAATGAGTTTTTCTTGCATGATACGGAGGGGAGACTATGTGGATACTGTGAGGATACGCTGTAGCGTATCCGCTCCGTGGGTTCGGTCCGCCAGGGCTGACTTCAAGACAGGCAAAGTTTCAAATTTGGAAGCCAAAATACTTGCCATATAGACGGTATGTATTCATAAATTTTGTTCAATTTTGTTCATATACAAATATCTGAGAAACTACTTACCTTGCTGAATAGAACATTCTTATTCAGCTATACAGTTTCAATATGGCGACCCCACAACGATTATTACGTAGGAAAAGGAATGACAGTGAGTTGTGTTTGTGATGGCACCGCCATTTCGGATTTTCCCAAAAATAATTTTGAGTTGAATTGTGCTCAATTTGTGCTATATTATGCTGCAAAGGATTTTTCTGACAAATTAAAATTAGAGACACAATTGCCAAAATACGATTTTTTAGCCAGCACCGCCATTTTGACTTTTTTTAAACAAGAAAATTATGCTGGGTTATTGAAGCAAGCAAAATATTGTGCCGCAAACCCAAAATTCATAACATCAAACATTTTCGAAATAATCACAAATTAAAAAAAATCGTCAGAGTGGGGGTTCGCCATGGATGGTACTTTGGGAAATTTTGAGTGGGGTTGAGACTTAGAGAGTAAGTAGAGCGTCTTATATCTAATCTAATTTTTTAGAGTAAGAAATTTTTATTATAAAAATTAATTATTTCTAAAAATCGCAAATTAAAATTATTTCATACAAATAATGTAAGCCAATAAATTTCTTTAATGTTGAACTTGAAAAAATAAAGTGGCTTATGTCTAACTTAACCTCTTAAACGAAATTTTGATAAGTAACTAAAGCAAAAGGACAGGTGAATTAATTAAAACATATTTTTCCTGATTACATGTGTTTCTTATTTATTCTTGTTCAAAAAAAGATACATCTAGGTTCTTAATTGTATCCTGCTAAAAGTCCCTCCTAGCATGCTCTAAGAATCCCTATAGATTTATGAATTTAAGGATTCCTATGATTTTTCAAAGAGGGTTTTGTTCCATACTTGAAAGAGCATATACTATGGATCTCATGATGTTTGTAAGTGGATCCTATAGGGACTTAAAAGTAAACAAAGGGTTTTTTGTTCTCGTTTACAGGGAGTTTAAAAGGTTTCTATGCGCGTGTAATGTATATGTGAAGCTTGAAAGAGCATATACTATGGATCTCATGATGTTTGTCAGTGGATCCTATAGGGACTTAAAAGTTAACAAAGGGTTTTTTGTCCTCGCTTACTGAGAGTTTAAAAGGTTTCTATGAAGTTTCTGTGTGCATGTAATGTATATCTGAAATGTTTCTAAATGGATCTGATTCGGGGTGTACTGGGGTTTTACCAGGATCTTATAAGGTTTGTAAGGGGTTTTTATATAGAACCTAAGAGGAGATGAAGGGTTTTTTGGCCTCTCTTACTGGGAGGTTAAAAGGTTTCTATGAGGTTTCTATTTGCGTGTGATGTGTATTTGATATGTGACAAAAAAAAATGTTTTTTGTATCATTGCGGCACTTAGTTTATATTTTAAATAACCCAATTTCACGCACGGTCCCCTACACATATAATTGCACGCTTAAACCCGTTGAAAAATCGCACTCGCTGGGGATTCGAACCCTACCTAAACTACCTAACCCGTATGTACCTAGCCGATGACTTAGCCAATTGCGCTATCGAACCGCTTGAACGTTCGTTACAAAATGAGAAGTGGGTTAAAACAATGGTAAGGTGCAAATTAAAAAATAAAATGTTATAAAATAACATATTTTCTTCTCGGTTGGCCCGACTTTGAACGATATTTGGCCCTGTTGTCGGCGTATTTTTATCCGGTTTAAGTCACTTACTGCACCCGACCATCAGCACAAAACTGGTCTAAGATCGTTACAGAACAGTGTGCCCATTATGTTCTATTTCTGTAACACGTGTCACATTCTAGAGACGTAACAGTTCTATCACTCTGTTCTATATTAGTTACATTACAGAATTCCAGAACTGTTACATATCCTTACAGTAACAGCGTTACAAGACAGTGTGACCTTTATGTTCCGTTCCTGGAACACGTATGACATTCTAGTGACATAACAGTTCTATCACTCTGTAATATATCAGATCCATTGCAGAATTCCAGAACTGTTACGTATCCTTGCAGTAACAGCGTTACATAACAGTGTGACCTTCATGTTCTGCAATTAAATAATTATGTTATGTAACATTTAAAGAACGTGTCCACTGGGAGAAAGGAGAAACTAGAGTATACTTTTTGAAATATTTTAAAGTGATGACTACGCTTGCGTGGAATCCCGCTGGTTACCTTCATGCCAGCAATGAAATCTCTTCATAGGTAAATGCATTCTGACACTGTATCGTATAGTGAAGTGAAATTAAGAAGAAATATAGTTGTACATTATAGCCGAAAAGTTTCATCTGGAGATTCGAAATGTGTAATTGATCCACCATTTTGTGATTTAGTATAATTTACAGTATAACTCTTAAATTCCTCTTAGATCCACTTAGAGAAATTCCGTACAAAATAATTTAGCATGTTAATGCCCATTTAAGATCCCCTTAGATCCTCTTAAGACGGAAATTATATAATTAGTAACTTTTCCAGTAAATGCAGTCTCCTAAATTACCGTTAGATCCACTTGGAGAAATTCCATACAAAATAATTTAGTTTTTTAGTGTCCACTTAAGTTCCCTTTAGATCCCCTCAGAATGAAAATTTCATACTCAGTCGCATTTCCAGTAAACGCAGTCCTTTTAAAAAATACCTTGAGACAGGATAGATTTTGGTTTTGAATTTGACAATAATAATAGAATTTTTATAATTCTGTTTTCTCCAAAATTCGTCCCTTACTTGGCTCAGCGTGGGCCGGATCCGCCAAGGCTCAATTGAATAAATTTACAATTGAAATAAAACATGTTGAGCGCCAGCAGGTTGTATGCCCACCCAGGAAAATAGAACCCATTGAAAAGGCGACTCCGTGAATTGCGTATCTGTCATTTGCAGATTGAATTTTTTTAAACCGAATTGGTTTGTGACTATGTGTATCGGTCAGTTTCTCGAATGGCTTCGAATCTGCAATGTACTACAATGTCTATTTCAAGGAAAGTCATATTGAACCGGTTTACCTCTTTTTGAATGAGACCGATTTTTTCCAGCTTAGCATGCCATATTTCACATGATTTTAAAAATTTATAAATTATTGATAGATTGAGAGAAATCATACGCAAGGCTACTAGATTCCTTTGGCTATTTTAGCTCTAGAGGACGTGAAGGCTTTTGTGGCTTATAAGTCTGTCAAAAAAATAATAACGAGTAAAAATCTGTTAAAAACCAATCGGCGGCAATCTGGAATTACAGTGACAGATACGCTATTCAAACGACTTCAAAGCCCATTCAAAGCAAGTGAATGGATTTTTGTTTCATGGGTAACCAGCAAGGAAAATATAATTAGCAAAAGGGGATACAATTAAGATGGGAAGATCCATAATAAATACAAATAGAAACCAAACCAAATTTCCGAAATATACTATTTATAAAGTTTGTCATTACAGACTCCAAAACGTCAAATTATCCGTCGAATTAATCCAAAATGGTTACAATTTCCGTTGTGGTTCGACAATTATTATAATTAGCAACATTCCTTATAATGGTGGGAATCGACCTCCGACGAAATTCGCAATATATGATCTCTCGACGAGTTCCCGACGGAAAGTGACGCGCTTCCGCTCTGCATGGGGTCGAGTATTTTAAGTTGGCACGCGTGGCTCTCGTTTAGACCCTACGACCGTCAACTGAACCGCGGGTCAGTCAAGAATCTGTCCTCTCAGAGAAATTCCGTACAAAAAATTTACTGTTTTAATGTCCGTCTAGGATGCCCTTAGATCCTCTTAAGACGACAATTATATACTTAGTCATTTTTCTAGTAAACGCAGCCTCTTAAATTACTGTTATATCCACTTAGAGAAATTCCGCACAAAATAATTTAGTGCTTTAGTGTCCGTTTAAGATCCCGTTAGATCCTCTTAAGGTGGCAATTATATATTTAGTAACTTTTCTAGTAAACGCATCCTCTTAAATTCCCTTTAGATCCACTTAGGGAAATTCCATATAAAATAATTAAGCGTTTTAATGTCCGCTTAAAATCTCCTTAGATCCTCTTAAGACGGCAATTATATACTTAGTAACTTTTCCAGTAAACGTAGTCCTATTAAATTCCCATTAGATCCATTCAAAAGAATTTCCCGAAAAATATTTTGGCGTTTTAAGGTCTACTAAGGTGTCACTTAGATCCTCTTAGAATTATGTCCCTATTACATTCCTATTAGATCCCTTTAAAGAAATGTTCAAAAAGTAATTTCGGATTATAATTTCCACTCACGTTCCCCGCAGAACCCATGACAAATATTTTGCGAAATTAATTGCGCAACCAGTATCCCCTTAGGAACATATTACAATACATTACTTTCCACGATTCCTCTTTAAATCTACTTAAAACTCGAACTGCAATCTTAGAGGCTTCTAGACAGATTCTAACGATTCCTAACGGGTATTTTTACCAGGGAAGGGTATAAATATACACTGTAAAAAATTTCTTGGGGAATTTTCCCCAAAATTGTGTTGACGCTAATTTCCACACATTTTGTGGAATTTTCCCCAATGTTTAGTAGGGAAAATTCCCCATACATTCGTGTGGAATATTACCCAAAATTTGGTGAATTTTCCCCAACATTTGATGGGGAAAATTCCCTACGCTGTTGTGTAATAATGCCTACATTTTGGTGAATTTTCCCCAAAGTTTAGTAGGGAAAATATCCGAACGTTCTTGTGGAATATTACCCAAAAAGAGATGAATTTTCCCCAAGATTTTATGGGGAAAATTCCCTACGCTGTTGTATAATAATGCCTACATTTTGGGGAATTTTCCCCAAAGTTTAGTATAGAAAATTCCCCATAATTTGTGGAATGTATTAAATACTTTTTAATTTTTAATAATTAATATTCATTAGTATTAATAAGGTTAAATGAGAATTACGAGTAGTTATTTATAAGCTTTTCCAAAACTTTTTAATATATTTCAAGAAGTAACATTGTTATGATGGTCGTTTTTAAATTTTGTACGCAAACAATTATTTTTTTGAAATACGATTCCTGTGAGAAACAAATGTGCAGTGTGCACAATAGTTTAGGTTTGTCCCTCGTCTTTATTATGACCTACATTTTAAGCTTGCAAGCTTGCTTTTCCAAATAAACTACATGTAAACATAATCATAAATTTTAAAATGTCAAAATCGAGGGACATAATTTTAAAGTCTATAAATCCATAATAAAATGTGAATTAAGCTAAGCTAACTTTATTAAAGATCGAACATTCAAACTACAATTACTTTTGATCGAGAGTATTAATCTATTGATAACAATTTTTACAATCTAATTCACACTCTAATGGACACCCCGAAACACAAATTTGTTTTGAATTTACTAAAATTACATTTAAACATTTACTTCAGTAATAATAATAATCATTATATTTTCAATATCTGCTAAATCATGTCGACAATGTTTTCAATTAATGATCCTGCTTTCGGATCCCGATCACCCTTGCAATTTTCACGGACCCTCTTATGTCCTTCTCCTGGATTAATGTCGAAGAGCATTCTGTAACAAAAAGTGACAAAAACAATTAGGTTATAAAGAATGCATGATATAAAGCTTTAACCACCAAATTCATTTGGTGGTTAATGAATTCCCGACGAAAAAGGATCTACCAAAAGAAAAAATTTTCTACCGAAAGAGATTTCCAAACAAACCGTTGAATTTACAAGACAAAAAGTTCAATTTTTTAAAGTAATATTAAATAAAATAATAAGAATAAAGAATAACAAAACAGATGCATTTTCAAACAAACCGTTGAATTTATAAGACAAAAAGATTAATTTTTTAGAACAGCAATGAATTTCGAAGATGAAAACCTAATTTTCGAATTACATTTTTTGTTGAGACCCTTACTTTTCAACAACAAAAATGATTTTCACCAAAATAATTAAAATGTCGACTAAAATGAGGAATCTTTAACAAAAAAAATTAGATTTTAATAAATTAGTTGAACTCTCAACAAAAGAAGATGAATTCCCGACGAAAACGAATTAAAAAAAAGATTAAACTGCAACCAAAAACAGTTGCATTTTCAAACAAACCAAAACTAAACAACCAAAACAAACCAAACAAAATAGATAAATTTCTGATTAAAAAGATTTTCGACAAAATACGTGAATTCTCAACCAAATATTTGAATATTCTACTCAAAAGTATACATTTTTAACCAAAAATGGAATAGTTACATTTTCAGTTGAATTTTGAAGACAAAAAGACGACTTTTCTAGACGACAGTTAAATTTTTAACGCAAAATGGTAATTTTTAACCAAGAAAGATGAATTTTGTATCCAAAAGGACGGATGTTCAATAAAAAAGTTGTATTTTCAAACCAATAATTAAATTTTGAATCAAAAAGATGAATTTTTAACCAAAAATATAATAGTAGACTTTTCAAGAAATAAGTTTTTGTATATATTTTTAATTGCTAAAAAAAGTACTTTGAATGTCGAGCTTTCAATAAGAATAAAGAAAATTTGGCTCCAAAAGCAGTAAAGAGTCTTTGAAATTTCCCCACTTTAATACCCTTATTATTATGAGTCATGAAATGAACACATTTTCTATTAGCATCGGCCAGGCGGTTGCTATACCTGGCCTGGCATCTAGAGTCTCTCTAGAGTATAGTCTATACTCTGCACACTCAACTCTGCCAGGGCAGAGGTTCTTTTTTGAGGCTTCAGTGGAGAAAGTGAAAAGATGTTTTTTCTAATTTGAAATTAACAGTTTTCAAACAAAAATCAAAAAGTGTATTCGCGACAGAATGAATTTAATTTGTAACCAACTACACATTGAGGTTTAGTGAACAAATTTTTCTTTATTCAAATTCGCAATAGTTTGTTCTTGAAAACGTAAACCAAATTTCACTCAATTATTTGAAGCCTATATTTCTTCATATATTAGTAATATGTATGATTTTTGTTCACTTACCTCAGTCTTCTTCCGTAAATTTCGCTGTCGTCCTTTAAGGTTTGCAGTACACTGAATACACTCTCACAAATCTCCTTCCGCAAATTTGTATGCCACTTATATTCCTTTAAAGATTGAAATAAACTGAACACCCGCTCAGAAAGTATACGAGTAAGATGAGTTTTGAATCCGCAGGCCGGTTCACTGCGAATGCGCACACTGAATACTCACTGGGCTAGACATTTTTGTACACTCATAAATATTTCAGCAAATATGAAATATAGAAGAATATAAAAAATTTAAACAATCATAATAATCTTTCAGGATAATTCGTGATTTTAAACTGCGCGTGTAGTTAACACTACACTAACAGTAGATAGTTTGTTAATATTAACACTCATGAAAAACAAAGAACTACAAAAAAAATTTGTAATAAAAAGCGATAAATACATTTTTTTACATGGAACATGCAAATCATTTACGGCATTATAAAGCGAACAACAATAATTTATGGAAAACAATTTTTGGGACTACTATAACATTAACAAAAATTTTCTCCAAAAAATGTGTAAAATTATTCAAAATATTGTGCTAGTTTATCAAATATTTTAGGAAAAAATATCTTCCTCAACATACGGTAACACTTCAAGAATTTTTAGAAAATTTACATAATCTATGTGGAAAATCAAAGATAATTTTTGGGACGATTTCCTACATTCAGTAGGAATCAATCGATTTCCCAAATTGTGGGGAATATTCCCAAAAATTTATATAAATTACCAAAACTTTAGGGAAATTTCTCCAAAAATTGTAGGTATTATCTAATTTCCTAAATTTTATGGAATTTTCCCCAATTTTTTAGTGAATCGCAAGGACTTTTAGGGAAATTTCCCCAAATTTTGGGGAAAATGATTTTCCCCAACAAAAATGTGGATTTTTCCCCACTAAAAAGTGGGGGAAATTCCCGAAATTTTTTACAGTGTAGGTACATGAGAAACGTGGTAAAAAAATTACATCTAAATTCTTAAATCTATTTTATAAATAAGAGTACATTTGTAACGTAGCGAGATGATTCATTACAAATACGAGAGGGGTCCAAAAGAAGATAAATTGCTAATTTCGGCGATTTCCAACTAACTATTCCACATGAGAGAAGAGAACAAAATTTATCACCTACACAATATATATAATATCTACAAAAGGTATAAAGTAGCGAGTTTCGACGAACATGACTGTTGACAAGAATCTAACCGATTTTTATTTCGTATTCAGCAAACACATCTGCCGCCGTGTTTAGAGTCTGGAGCTTTAACCCTTTTCCGTTTATACTTCTCTAAAAGTCTTTTGTAAAAGTTTTCCACAATGCGATCGTTATCTAATATATTGTCCGTAAAAATATCAGTAAAATGGCGCAAAGTACCACCATTACACACATGATGAGGAAACATAATAAAAAACTGACCACAAACATTTGAAGAGGTGCTCTGTAGTTGTTTAGTGTTGCATATGTAGAGGCTGGAGTTTCTACGTAGGCGATGAAGATGTTGAGGAATAAGAGGCGGTATCCCGTAACTGTCAAAGTAGGTTTCCCCGCCGGTTCCGTCGATATGGATTCCAACCCAGTGGGAACCAGGCTGAGTGTGGTCGTCAGTGTTAACGACTATTGCAGCCGGCCTTGTCCAGGTTTTGGGAATTTGATCTGCTGGGTATATACCAATCGTGGGCACTTTTAAAACCTGAAGAGCCTGCAATATCTCCAGACTGTTCATGTTTAATGCTCACCATTTCGTAAGCACAAGGCTTAGAATCAGTTGTTTGATTTGAAGATTCAGTCTTGAGCTCAGCACCGTCTGGAACTGAATTCCTGGTTATTATTGTTTTTCCGTACGATGACTTTCTGTTTGACAGTTTACAGAGAATTTCTTCTTGTCGTTGTCTTCGAAGCCAGTGGCAAAGTTCCATGGCATTGTTGAGAACACATCTAAATCTGTCGTCGCGTTTTTTTAAGCCTGGGCAGTTTACTTCTTCCAAATTGATTATTTGTCTGCTGCTGATTTTTTGCAAAAGCGAGGCTTTTTCTCGACCGCGTGTGTAAATCTGTGATGCAGTTTTGGCAACCTCTCGAAGGTTTTAATATAAAAACTTCAGTGGGATATCTCCATCTAACCATTCAATTCCATGACAGAAATAGTTTAGCAAATTGTTTTGTGATTTTGAACTTGCATGAAGTTCAGAAAAGAGATATGGTGACCCAACAATCCAATGGGCTATGTATTTATGATCAACAGCAACGACAGCCACTTCCTTTGGTATAAAATGGTCATCTATATCTCGAAAGCCTTCAATGTCGATTGTATAGTCCATTTTCTCAGTCAACAGTAAAGGTGAGGATGAAGAGATCTTTACGAGAGACTGCAAGCAATTTAACACGGCGTCTTATATACCATGGTACATATTCGTCGCTTTTCCGCCTCCATTTTCAACTGATGGTGAAAACCGGTTCTGTTAAACAAGTTTATGCAGGTCTGTGCAGGTTTTAACCGCTATAATCTACTATAACCTGTCTGGACGAGTAAATTTCCAAAACATTGTCGTTTTCACCGTAGACTATACAATTCAATTCCAATGCTGTCATGTTTAACGAGATTCCAGTGTGATTGACAATTTGTAGAAAGATCAGGAGTCAGATCAAATGCAAAGAAACAGTATCCGTTTACGTAGTCAAAACGATCAATATTATTTCCCTCGTTCAGAAAATGAATTCCCGTTCCGGAAAACAGAGTATGAAAAGCATCAATATATAGCTTTCCTGTCGAGAAATCTGGTTGCAAAGGCTTTGACGCGATTTGCATACCATCCACGTAGAGAGAAAAATGTTTGATATTAAAGTGCTTGAAATTGTAGGGGTTTTTACCACGATGACCGCTGAATGAGTCATTTTCAACAAATCCAATAATGACCCTTTTAGGTAGTTGACCAAATATAACATTATCGAGAGTTTCACTTTAAACACCAAAGTGAAGTGTGAGTGTTTTAACCTCTACTCTGGTGAGTGGATACTTGGCCGTACCTTGAGAAAGAGCTTTTGCGTGTGCAAGCAGAATTCCAGGCCTGATTTCTCGGTTTGTTTGAGAGAAACGTTTCCATGTAAAATATTCAATGCACATTCACAAATACTTTTAACGAGTTGCGGGTTAGCTTTTTTAAAAACAGCGCGTCGTTGATCTGTATTCAAATGATGGAAAGTGTGTAATGTTTTAACATTCTTCTTTCCGATAGATTTTCGTGCGCACGTCATCATGAAAAGCGTACAACTGGTACTAGGTCGTTTGATGAGCCTGCTGTTATACCCCTTGATGGTACGTAAACGTATTGGTATGAATCTGACGGAAATATACAAGTTCTAAATCTACAGTTGTCAGGGGTAGATTGCTTTAAATCTAGAAGGAGGTAGCCGTGTGGGCTAGAAATTGCGTCATTATAAGCTTCCTGTAGAAAATGTGGAAAATATTTTGCGATATAAAGATCACACTCAAATTTTTGTGATGACTTCCCTTGGTGAAAAGATCGACGACTGTCTTATTTGACGATTCACGCATAAGATCGTCTATAATTACAGATTTGGCTCGAGGATCACTGGCATAGTCTGATGGTCGTGGTAAACCTTCACGAAATTCAACTCCCTCCCCGTACTCTTTATAGGATGGTTGCCATTCTGAATGGCGTTTTACCACAACCCGTTGGACCACAAATTATAGACGTAAATGCACGCTTCCACTTTGGATCCATGTTGAAGAATAAAGAAATCATGCAATGTAATCTCCTTTTATCTGATTTTTTTCTCGACTTAAATTTAATCGTAAAGTGTGATGGCATAATTAAATCAAAATTCAAGTCAATGAGCTTATATTTCTCCGCGCACACGGCAACCAGGCGAATAAGCTTATGGGCCTAGTTGCAGCGGCCAGGGCAATAAACTTATAACCCTGGTCGCCGCGATGCGGTAGCGCTGTTATTAGCTTATTTTCAGCGCCTGCGGTCCGCTCCCGCCAGCCATCCCGCCCGCGCTTCTGAGGAGAGTCTTTTTGAATAAAATTTAAAAGACATACTTACCTTCAGTTTGCTCGCAGATATGGATATTAGATATACTTCACTCCTAATATTACTGCTATTACCGCTACTTCTTTTATTATAACTATTTTCAATTTTTTTATGTTGCGCCCATTTATCATATTTTTTATTTAGAAACAAAATGTAACCTTATTTACAAGTTCCAAATGTTAGGCACAACAAGAGAATTTAAATAGGTCGATATTTTTAAAAATCATGAAAACTGTTTAAAAAATAATAATATTTATTTTATACACTTGATTTTAAAACGTGAGGTGGTCTTTCATCACTTGGAAAGGCTATTTGCCATAAACTTGGTATTGGCCGAGTGTCTGGTGATTCTTCTGGCGGTGGTCTTGCCCACAGAGCTTGTGCAATTGGTATTGCAGCAGGGCTGCTTTCCCGTACAAAAGGTCGTACGGGAGCGATAGGACAATTGAACGTCTGGAAAACGGGTTGGCCATATACAGATTAGAGCAGATTAATGAAATATACGTACATGTTCCTTCATCTGAACACATGCTGCCCATCTCCTCAATACACGTGCAGGTGGAGAGGGAGAGAGAGAGAGATCTTATACATAATTTTATAAATAATTACCCGGTAACAAGGAGTTCATTGGAACGCATTGGAACATTTCAATGCGTTTTAATTGCATTTTTGTCTGAATGCTTATTAATGCGCAAGGCGCAATGAAACGCATTAAAATGAAAACTTAAAATGAACAGCATTAAAAGGCATTGGCATGAATGTGAAGTTGATGAAAGGGCATTTAATGGCATTGAAATGAAGGAAACTGAGTATATGCTACATAATGGAATTATTAATATTTATGCGCTTCAATGCGAAACGGTGGAATTTACGAAATAATAATTTACAAAAGAACGTATTTTTAAGCTTTTATTTCAAAACACATCGTATTATAATGCTTCTTGTTTTATCGTACATAAATTGTTCTATTTTTGTACTGAACGAAGATTGTGATGCTAAAAATTAATTTAAGCAAACTAAGATGGATATTATTTTTGGCTTTTCAACATAATACTTTCTATTTTATGGTACAAACATTATTGTACTGAACGAACGAAGAAAGATTTAAATACTTAAAACTAATCTAAACAAATATCACTGGCTTTTTGGTATAGAGTTATAATTAGAGAGCGGATTAGAGCCACTGTGAAGTTAGCTGTCGAGCGCCGCTCGGCTCTCACACGCGGAGAACCACGGCTAGACCATCATTTGTTCTTGATAATTTCGAATTGAAAGCGTTTGAAATTTAAAAAAAATTATGAAATGATTTTTTATTTAAAATGTTCCAATTCGAAATATTGTAGATAGGTAAAATTTTGAAAAATGACGATATTTCGAATGAAATCAAAAGGAATTGAACTTGTGTCATTTACGAATAGAAGAGTTTAAAATGGGATGATTTCAAATTGAAATTGAATTTAATTAGGGAGGAATTTTAATTATTTCTAATTCCAAGCGTTCAGAATTTAACAATTTTATTTGGATTCAAGAATCTCGGAATTGAATGATTTCAGATTAAAATTTCGAAAGAGGACGATTTTCAAACTTTGGAAATTGAATATTTTTCAATTAAAATTTTCAGAAATAGATCATGTAAAATTCAGAAGAATGAAAACTATGATTGATCAATAGAAGCATTCAAAATGGAATGATTCAAAAGTGAAAACATTTGAATTTTTATAAATTTAAATGAGAAGCGACTAAAATTTTACAATTAGAAACTGAAAACTAAATTGAATATTTCAAAGTAAAAGCTTCTGAAGTTCTAGAAATCTAAATTTTTATTCAATTTAAGAAATTGTGATTTAACATAAAAATTGATTAGACGAAATTAAATATAGAATCAAAAAATAATTTCACCTTTATTTTCACCGTTCAAAATGGAAAAAGATTCCCTGTAAAACTGAATCGTTATACAAAACGTTCAGAATAAAAAGTAATTTTAAATGAAAAATATTAAAAAATGAAAAAATGTATACTACAAAAACTTGAAACTTAAACAAATCCGAACTTCATTTAAAAGTAAAAAAAAAAATTAGCCGCGAAGAATTGTGATATAAAAACTTTTTTGTATTCAAACCAATTCCAATTTCATTTTAAAATATTTCAAAATTGAAAAATTTCATATTAAAAGCATTTTTTTTAGTTTTTAATTGAATAATTTTAGATTTAAATATTTTAAATTATTGTTTGTTTTCAATATTAGTCAGTTTTAAATTTAATAATTTTATATTTAAATTTTCTGAATAGTTTGGTTTCAATTTTAAACGTACAAAACTGTCTGATTTCTTAAATTTTTCGAAACCGTAGAGTATCAAATTAAAAGACTTGATATTTGCACGCTTTTCAGTTTAAAGGATTTGTAATCAAAGAATTTTGAATGAAATGCCTTCAGAATAAATTCAAAACAATAAAAAATTACAACAATTTCTCAAATTTAAGCCTTAAAAATGAGCAGATTTTAGATCCAGGAATTGAATATTGAAGTTTTTTTTTTATTTGAAAAATGTTCCAAAAAGTTCGACATTTCAACCTCACTTTAAAAAACAAACAATTTTTCTATTGAATAATGGAATAATTTCTTCAATTTTTAATGATTACAATTTTAGAATAGAACTCTGAATTTTCATGGCAAGCGCTAAATTTCCAATTTTTCCCTATCATAAGTTTAAATTTTGCGATTAAAATTGAAATGGTTGAATTTCGAAAAGTATAATATTCAAAAGTCCTGCTCGTACTTCTCGGTTATGTTCTTCAATTTTTCTTCGTATTGACGCAAACTCTTTTTGAGTCGTTTAATTTCCTGGGTGGGGTTACTCACAGATGTAGGTGGCAGATTTTCATTCGAAGTAAATCGTGAAGGCTGCGGAGAATAAGGACTGAATGTAAAACTTGGAAAGAAGACGTATTAACAGGAAAGAGGTTACATGAGAATTCACTAATATTAATTGAAATTGACATTCCTCACAAATTTACCCAAAATCTATTTATTTGCAACAATTATGTACTGAATGCATGTAAAATTGCAATTTAAACAATAGCAGGGATCACAGCGTTCAATTGTTATTTATGCTGCAAAATCTGTTTTCGTCTTGACATCTTTTGAAATATTCTCTTTGAATTACTTTTTGAAAATAAAAAATTATTATAAATTTTCTTCTAGAATTTCAAATTATTTGTAAAACTCTGTCAAAACTTCTAAATATCTTTTAACATCATTCTAATCTTTGCTCAAATTAAAACATTTTTAATTATTTTCAAATCTTTTCAAAACTTTTAAATATCTCTTAAACTAACTCGATTGTTTCTAAATTAATAATTGTTGAATTATTATTTATTCTTCAACATTTATTTTTAAATATTCTTTATTATTCTTGTAATATTAATTTTGCAAAGTGAAAAAACATTTCAAATTTTCCCACGAATCTGAAGAAATTTTTTTTTATTATCTCAAAACCTTTCAAAATCCTTAAGGGCCCTGGAAATCGAGTGTAAATCGTAGAAAATGGATTCAGGCTAAACGGCGAAGCCATTTTGTCTGATTTTTTGTATAAATGATCTAAAGGGTATACAGACTCTCGGTACAGCTCGATTTTTTCGAAAAAAAATCTATTCTTCATGTAACAATGAAAAGAAGAAAAATTGCTTTTTGTGGTACAGTGTTCTACTATCAAGCGAAGCAGGGAGCAGGTAAAGCAGTTATCGTACTCGGAATTTCTTTTGCGCGACCCTAGCGGGAAAAGGAAAAAGTACGAACCAAGTCTGCAGGTTATGAAGCGCCCACTGTGACCCACATTCATTCATTCAGGGGCGAACACACCGTATACAAAAACTAGGGGCCCCTACCCAAAGGAGTGGGTAAATTTCCAAAAGGTTGGGTGGGTGGCAAACTTACTCCGAAAGTAGTAGACAATATATATAGTATACAATATACAAGCTCTCTGTATAAACGGGCAGATTATACAAACATGCAAGATATCCATAATATGTGTCGCCCAATTTCCTCCGAAAATACCATATTGATTGGCATTAGACACACACTTTGCATGTTTATTGCACAACTCAGGGGTTGTCTGCAATAACCGGTTATAGAAGAAGTTTTGTAAAAAAAAGTAACAGAATTTCCTTTTTAATTTTCGTGTTCTTTTCAAATTTTTATTAACATTTTATGAAATCTTTGAAATATTTGTGAAATCTTTCGTATTCCTTTGAAATCACTGGAATATATGAAATCGTTTGATATCTTTGCAATGTTTTGAAATCTTCGAAATGTGGTGTACTGTACCCTTTTCGACATCTTTGGAATTTTTGTATTCTTTTACAATCATTACGAAATGTTTATGAAACTTTAGAAATATTTGTTACTTTGTTACTTTGTTATTTGCCCCTGAGTTGTGCAAACATGCAAAGTGTGTGTCTAATGCGAATCAATATGGTATTTTCGGAGGAAATTGGGCGACACATATTATGGATATCTTGCATGTTTGTATAATCTGCCCGTTTATACAGAGAGCTTGTATATTGTCTACTATATATATATATATATATATATATATATATATATATATATATATATTCCGGTTTCGGTTTCGATTCCTTTGGAATAGAACCGAAGGGCCTATGACAAAGCCACCGAACGCGTCCTCGGGTTGCGGATAGAGGGTTCCTGTACCAAGGGTTTCTGCTGAATATGGTTACAATAATTAATAAGCAGTCGCGGACAATTGTCCAAAGGTGGTCCCGAAGGAATAACTCCTAAGCGGAGGCGTAACAACCGTGCCGAAAGCTGAATGGCACCTGGCTTAGGTGTCTCAAACGGTGACTCTGGGATACTGGGCGACCTCTCAGAGTATGCAGCCTTATCCTTGCACGCGGGGCTCTACAAGGACGGACTAACCCTTTCCCTAGCTGCTCGTGGGAACAACAATGAAACCACCAAAACACCAAAATGTTGTAGATGCGGTTCAAGACAATCGAACGCGCAGAGCACCCGACAATGGGTCGGCAAACAATGCCGATCAGCCTAGAGTTCGGGGTGCTGAAAATAATTTAAATGGAAACACGACGGCGAACCGGCGAAACACCCACATTGAGTGGACGGATCGACTCAGGGATGACGTGCTAGACTGCTACGATGCCAGCATTATCCCTGTTCGCGGAGGCTTTATGGCGCGTATGCACACTCTGTGGTGCCAGAAACACCCAGAGCTTCAGCACCTTTCGCATCAGTCTTTGCGAAATCAAGCCGACTACCTCCGGAAAAATGGATATGTACGCGGAGCGCTTCCCCAACCGCTGCTTTATGAAGCTGCAGACGAAGATGAGGAAGCGACATTGAGACCAACCGCAGAAAGCAGGCACCTTCTGAAAGATGATCGCAATTTCATTACTAGAAGGAACATTAACATGCAAGTTCCTCCTAAGCCCCAAGATCTGGCTGAAATGGATGCCTTCCTTCGTGGAGATATCTCGCAAGTGTCCGACCTCTGGACCATCAATTGCTCAGTTTATGGTGCTGCCAGAACTTTAGCTGATTCAAATCGAAGGCTGAAACCAACGATGGATCAAACGACCAAAAGACGCTTGCATCAACTGAACAAGAAGATTGGATGGGCAAGACAGAATGCGTCCCGTGTTCAATGTGTGATTGACTACATAACATCTGGTAGACCGTTTACGGAAAAGGTTCGAAAGTTCGCCCAAGAACTAAGGATCTTGAATCACACACTAAACAAGTCAAAGCTACTGACAATCAAGCAGCATATTGTTGACAAAATACGGCTGTTATCTGACGCAAGGAGGAGAATACAGAAGAGGGAGAGATGGATCAGGGAGAATCAACAGTTTCTCGCTGACCCATCGCGCCTCTTCAGCGATCTACCTGTTTCTGTTAAAAAATCCACCCAAGCCCAAGGAGGTAGAGACTTTTTGGAGAGAGGTGTACAAGATCCCGAAAACACGAGAGTTGAGAGAAGATATTGAAAATATCATCCGCTTCAAGGAGTTTTGCGACAACCTCATAAAATCTGAGGAGGAATGTCCATCAATCACTGCCGAAGAGGTGAAAAAAGCACTTAGAGGCACGAAGAACTTTTCCGCTGCTGGATCAGATTGTATCAAGAACTTTTGGTGGAAGAAGTTTACTTTTACACACAAACATTTGGCCCGCATATTCACCTCATATTTAAAGTCGGAGACGCCCATTCCGCAGTGGCTGGTGTTAGGACGCACTATACTCCTTCCAAAAAAAGGCAACTTGTCCAACCCAGAGAATTACAGGCGAATAACTTGTTTGAACACGCTGTATAAGATCTTTACAGCTGTCCTCAACAACAGGATTGTTCGACGAATTGAGCCTGTATGGCGAGAGATGTACGAACAACGTGGCTCGAGAAAAGGTGTAGCAGGCTGTCGAGAGAATCTGCTGATTGACAGGTGTGTCTGTAAAGACGCTGTAGCCCATCAGCGCGTCCTGTCAATGGCCTGGATTGACTACCGGAAAGCTTTCGATTCAACCTCTCATAGACTTATCATCTGTCTGTTGGAAAGCTTGAAGGTACATCCACACATAGTGAGATGCATAGAGAGATTGATGCCTCTTTGGAAAACTAGATTTACTATCTCATCTATAAATTATCGTGTGACAACGAACAACGTCACCTTCCAGAGAGGCGTCTTTCAAGGTGATACCATGAGCCCTTTGCTTTTTTGCATCACACTTTTGCCTCTATCTCTCGCACTTCGAAATTCTCCTGGATACCTCTGTGGCAACACTAATCAGCGCGAGCATAAGGTTACTCATGTATTTTGTATGGATGACCTGAAGATCTATGCCTCTGGTAGAAGCAAACTTCAAACTGCTATTTTTTTTTTAAGAACTACACAGGAGAGATTGGGATGGACTTTGGCTTGGACAAGTATGCCAAAATTTATCTGAAGAAAGGAAAGATTACTGGCGTTCCCAAGGACCCTGAGCTTGTGGATATAAGTGTTATCAGACATCTTAATACTGGAGAGACCTATATAAACCTGGGCGTGCCTCAAAACCGCATTCAGGACGTAACATCAGTGAAGGAGTCTCTCCGAAGCAGATACAAGCATCTTCTTCGACAGATTTGGTCTTCCAATCTGTCGGCGTTGAACAAAGTATCTGCGACTAACATGCTTGCCGTCCCGGTTCTACTCTACTCGTTTGGGGTAGTTCAATGGGCGAAGAACGAGCTTAAGGCCCTTGATGTCATTACACGTAAGGTCATGCATATGCATAAAAGCTTGCATATCAATTCGTCAGTTCCGCGATTATATATTTCACGCCGTCAAGGTGGACGCGGACTTCTGAATCTCCAGTGTCTTCATAACCGGATTGTTCTAAGTACAGTTTACATCGTTGCGAATGGCAGAGATCCTCTCCTAAAGATGGTCAGGAACCACGAGATGATTGGCGAAGGAGCGTTCCTTTACAAAGCCGCGGAGCAAGCGGCCGAGACCTTTGGCCTGAATTTTAACATCAGAAGTGAGGAAAGTGCATTACTTCATCTAGATGCTTCACTTCTAAAAAACAAAGTGAAGAAAGCAGAGGTTGCAAATTTTCTCCAAGAGCTACTCGACAAGAAAATGCACGGAAACTTTCACAGAAATGTAGAAAAACAGTCCTTGTCGAAGGAGCAAACTTTTGCTTTCCTCAAATCATCAGGGCTTAATTCAGGTACAGAGGGTTTTATTTTTGCATGCCAGGACGGTGTCATTTCCACCTTAGCATACCGTGAGCGCATTCTATGTCAAGAAGTTCCCAGTGATAGGTGCAGAGCGTGTCATGCACACGATGAGTACCTAGAACACATACTATCAGGGTGTCCGACCCACGCGGGAACGACGTATATCTATAGACATAATGCGGCCCTAAGAATGTTTTATTACCATCTTTGTCGCTCTTACGGTGTTGGCCGCGACCCTGCCCTGCCGAACGCTCCAAAAGAGATAGAGTCGATTGTCCGAAACGAGAAGTGCCAAATTTTCTGGAACTACGATTTTCGGGCAGCAGTCTCCGTTGCGCACTCGAGGCCTGACATTGTTCTCCAAGACTTCGAGAAACGAACTATATTCGTGATCGAATTCTCGGCTCCGTCCGAATACAACATCACTGCAAAGGAGAAAGAAAAAGAGGAGAGGTATCAAGACCTTAAAAGAGAGCTACAACGACTGTACCCAAAATATTCGGTACAAGTAATTGTCCTTGTGATAGGTGCTCTCGGAGGTGCGAAACTATCACTGGTTCGTAACCTTAAAGC
>CAKNYM010034245.1:0-26400 GCA_932195095.1 Andricus curvator
TAGTTGTACCAGTACTAGATTGGTAGTGTGCCAGTATTATTCCAGTACCATGACGACTTAACACCAGCATATAGCCGAGATTATGCCATGCATATATTGTTACTGTGTCAGTATTAAAGCAGTACTGGTCCGGTACCGACTGCCAGTGTTGTGCCAGGTCATCTTTTGGAAGTTTGCCAGTATCAAGCCAGAATTAAAGCCTACTTTGTGCCAGTACCATGCCAACATCCAAATGTCTTGTTTGGTACTGGCGCGGTACCGAGCCAGTTGTAAATTTCTACTTGGGTAAATTTTAATTTGTAAAAGGAATACTTAAGAAGAACTTCACTACTTCCGAAGTAAAGAAAATTTCCATAAAAACGTTGCAGATAGAAAAAAAATCATTCCTAAAATCAATTTTCTTCTTGAAAAAAGCTCTCTCTTCCCATGGTTTAAAAAATGGTCCTGGATTTTTATTTAGCCTAGACTTAGTTATTCCAAGGTCCATGTATGTACATTATTTGAAGGAAAGCGGAAAAAAATTTGGTCAGACTGCTTTAGAAAATAATTTAATACACTATACTGATGATAATTATGAATTTGTCCATTATTGCAGATTCATTACTATTTCTTCACCTTTATAAAAAGCGTACAAATAATAAAAACTCACGTAAATTACAACAAATTAAAACACAATCCGTGGCTAAGAAAAGAGACTTTACCTAATTCATTTTTTGATTTGTACTTTGATTTTTTTTTAATTAATTAATTTTAAAAAAATTGAATGCTCAGAAAACTTTAGGAACATCAATTTTTAACAATTTAAACTTGAAATTAATGAAATATTAAAGTTTTATTTAAATTTGAGACTACAATTGAAATATAAAATTATTCATTTCTTAACAATTGAATTTGCACCATTTGGACCATTTGGACCTTAGAATTCCTTCAATTAGAATTTTTTTAATTTTGAACGCTTTTAATTCACACATGAGTAATTATTATGAACATTCAATACTAAATTACTAAACTAAGTGGCGAACTAGTGAGAAAAATGGAAAAAGACGATTAGCCGCATTTTTATTGAAAAAGTCACATTTTTTCAAGTGATTCGAAAAAGTTGCACGATCTAGCCCTGTAACTTTTTTCAAAGATTTTGATTTTTTATATTTTTAAGTATAACACGCTGTTTTCTAAGAAAAATCAATTTTTTCTGTTTTGACAGAATTTTGAATAAAATGAAAACATTTTTTAAAAATAAGTAACAAATTTTCGTGTTTTCCTTTTTTTGTGTAGTTTGGGCACAAAATCGAGGTTTATTTAAAAAATATTTTTCATGATTAGAACAAAAAATACGCATCTTATCAAAAAAATCTTCTGAAATAAATTTGGAGACCTTTTTGAGATGAAAAATTTTACTCTTCAAGATTTTTTTCGTATCTCATATAATTTTTCTGCAAAATGAAATTCTTGTCAATAACATTTTTCACCATTGAAACAAAAAATATGCCGAAAAAGAATCTGGAAGATTTAAAGAGAATTTTTTAAAAAGGTTACAAAAAATCCTATATTTTATTCTGAACATCTTGTAATCTGGAACAAAGAAAAGTTATTCGCAACTATTGAAGTTAGTTGCAGAACAGAAAATAATCAATAATCTACGTACTTTTGAATTAAAAAAATTGTTCTAATAAATTTAAAGTAATGCTTTGCTCTTCTTACACTTTTTTTCCACGTGATAATAAGTTCTGGCCATATAATCTCAATTTTATATAATTTATTAGTTTATATAATTAATTTACAATAAAAATATGACGAAAAAAAGTATTATTAGATGAGTATAATTAAATTTTTGGAAAAACGAAACACGTTAATGAATAAATGAAAAGCAAAAATTGTTCAACAAAAAAAAGATTTAGAAATTTATTATTTAAATGTTTAAAAAAATTAAATATGAAAAACTGAGCTCTGTTGGAAAGTAGCGCTAGGAGGATGCTGAATATACACATCGCCTTAAACTATTTATAAAGCTTCAATTAAAATTTCTTCAATTTTTATAGTTTACTAATCAAAATAATTGCTCAACTGTTAAGATTTGCGAATTGAAAATTTTTAAGGATGCCTTTTTTCTATTGGAAATTCTTGAAGGTAAAAAAATTAGAAAAATGAGGAAATTTTTTTTTTCAGATGATTATACTGAAATCTTATCTGTTATTTCGATTATCTTTGAACAAAATTCTTCCAGAACACTAAATTATATTTTTCCGAGGTGAGGAATGAATCCATTTAAATTGAAAAAAATTTTGAATTGAATTTGAATTCTTTTGTTTATATTAAATTCACCTTAGAATCATTTAATAGCAGTAATATGTTTTTATTATTATTAAGATTACGCATCTAATTAAGGAAGAATCGTCTAGGAAATAAATTGAAAATTGTTTCATTATTTAATATTCCATAGTGGTAAGCTTCATAAATTATCATTATCGAAATGATCAACCCAATTGCTTTGCGGAAAAAAAAAAAAAAAAATATATATATATATATATATATATATATAAACTTATTTAGGGCTATTTTGTTTATAAAAGTCTTACTAAGGAAAATTTTTTGTATTTAAGATAATACATGCTTTGCAGGATGAAAACTTCATTTTGAAAATTCCCTGATTTTTTCTTCACCAACTTTTCATTTTTCCTGACCACTAACATTCAAATACCAGCATTTTATTCTTGTATTATTTTCAACATAGGATATTATATGAACGGAATAAAACAATATTTCAGATATGAATGAAAAATTTTCAAATTTATTTATTAATTTTAAACAAAAAAAGTGGCTTGTCTACCATAAAAGATGACTTTTTAACGAAATACTTGATTTTTTTTAAACTCATTAAATTCTCAACAAAATAATTGAATTTTCAACCTAAAAACATGAATGCTATCCAAAAAAGTGTATTGGTTAATATTTCAACCCGAAAAAGATGCAATTTCATGCAAAAAATTAATTTTAGGACCTACAAGACCTCGAAGTGCGTAAAGTTAAATTCGTATTAAATTTCTGTACAATTACTGCGAGTTATTAGTTTCAATTGCGAAATTCCGAAAGTTACGTACATGAATAAAGAGCACCCCCCCCCCTCAACTTTACGTAACACGTAACAAAATCTCTTGACCCTCCCCCCCTCTTGAGCTGTTACGTGATTTAATTATGGTCCCTCACGTAGGTTATGGACAACCCCATATTTTTGAAACCCATAGAGAAACTACTTCGGAAAGTGCATTTTTGGAAAGAATACGATATCCGTGGCAACACAGTTTTAATGCAGATTTTTATTTGTTATGTAACACGAATCTCAAACTTTTGAATCGATCCCTCGAATAGTTTTCGAGATATTGATGTTTTTAAGATGAAATTATTGACTTTTTTAATTTTCATAGTTTCCTGGAAACGGGAGAGGCTACTACTGAGGGGTGGGTGTCATTGAACTCATCCCACCCCCGAGAAGGCTTATAGGAAAGAGTGGCTGGAAATGTGGCGGGGGGAGTGAAGGATGGATGTCGTGGCCAGAGAATAGGTGTCACCAAATTAATTTTACTCCCGAGAAGGGTTTGGCTGGGGTATAGGGTAGGGGGGGGGGAGTCTACAAATAATTTCAATAAAAAAATATGGATATCGCGTAAAATAATCGAGAGATCGATTAAGAACTTTCGGATTCGTGTTTCTCGCAAAAATTTCATAGGAATCCGCAATAAAACTGTGTCGCCAGGAATATCGTAATCTGCCTGCATTCTTCATTTTATGAATACGTGGGCCATTCTTTGGTGATCACTGATTGAGCAAAAATGGTTAAATTCTTAAGTTACTAGTGTACAAAAAATTCATAAATGTCATTTTTTTTCTAAAAATTAGGTGCTGTTGAAGTC
Organism: Andricus curvator; assembly: GCA_932195095.1. Classification (NCBI taxonomy): domain Eukaryota; kingdom Metazoa; phylum Arthropoda; class Insecta; order Hymenoptera; family Cynipidae; genus Andricus; species Andricus curvator. The sequence continues at coordinate 3,909 of CAKNYM010034245.1, forward strand.
GTTCAGTTTGTTATGAAGAGTGGCTCTGTTTTCGCCGGGCAACTGGTATGTGGAAGTGGTATGATTCAAGAACCCGCTTGGCTGATGGACTCACATCCGACCTCACGTCGGCCTCATTATTCGGAATATGCAGTTTATATAAAGGAATATGGCTATCAGTGTGCTTTGACTGGCGAGCTTGAATAGTTCCACAAAGGTACTGTTCGTACTCATCTTAATTATGAGGATCCAACAGATATTGCGGCATTGGTAGTCGGTCATTTTCATCGAAGAACTTCGAACATTGTACCTTTCGACGCAACTCACGAAAGAATATTTCCGAGAGGCCTATATATAGCAATAAAAGGAACTCAATTGATCTATTATGCAAAGATTGGTGTAGATAACACCGAAGAACAAGGGACGCAACTGATTGAAGCAGTTAAACAGAGATTTGGCATAAGTTCATTTTAAACAAATGTTATTTAAATCAAAAAAAAATTTTCGATATCGACTGCTCCTTGAAAAATGGAACCCAGTTTAGGTGAGTCCGCATTAAGGAAGAAATAACGGTTATTTCGTAAAGAAACAGGTTAGAGTTGCTCGTTATATGGAACCAAGTATGTTTTTTGACATTTTGATTTCTTGCAATAAAATGAACAAACACAATGTTCTGAAGCACGTAATAGAATAATCACATGTTCTGCACAATAGTAAATATTGCCGAGAATTCCATGAAATTGTATTACCTGATGTAGAGCGGTCTCGTTTTATTTATTTTATCACCAAAAGTCCAAATCTCAAAATCGATCAAAATAAACTTGATTCCATACGGAGCAGCATGAACCTGATATTTTTTAACGGAATAACCGTAACTTATTCCTTTTTATGGAATTCCTTGAACTTGGTTCCATATTGCATTGCACAGTAGATTTGAGTTCAAACAAATGTTTGATGCAATCAAAATTCTTTATTTGACCTCGCTTATATTATAAAATGTAATGAATCCCTGGTGGAAAAAAATTTTACAAGAAAGTACAACATTTCTACAACTGTAATTTTTTAAGGTGCATTTTTTGTAAAGAATGTAACGAAATTTAACATAAAAATACAAAAAAAAATACATTCTATTCAAAAATTTGTATAACTTATTATTATTTTTTTTACTTTGTTATAAAAATCTACAAGGTATTCCAGAAAACTAAAGGAGTTCACATTTTTAATTTGGGTGTTTGACGTCATAAAAAGACTTTTAACTTTACGTGAATTATTGTGGAAAATTACAAATCTTTACAAAAAACAAAACAATATTTCACAACAGCACTTAACTTCAGGTCCGTATCGGATAAAGTGTGGTTATTTTTAAAATAATATCAAACTTATTAAATATCCAAAATTTTGAAGCTTTTTAGAGACCTTTAAAGGTTTTGGGAAAATAAAGAAATTTTATTAAGATTGCTGGAAAATTTAAAATAATTTTTCATCTTGAAAAATTAATCTTCAGAGAATTATTAACAATTATTAAAATGGAAGAAATTCAAAGAAGATTAAGATGCATTTAGAAGTTTTGAAAAGTTTCCAAAATAATTTTAAACTTGAGAAGATTTCAAAACATTCAAAACAAAATATAGATTTTTGAAGATTTTGAAGAAAAAATATAAGAGCCTTTTAAGAATTTTGAATTTACCATATTCCTGGAAAGAGTAAAAACTATTTTTTTTATTGAAAAATTAATTTAAAAAGAATATTTAAAAAGATTTCCAAAATTTTCGAAAAGGAATCTGGAAGATTTTGAGGCAATTTTTTCTTGCAGGATTTCCGGAAAATTGTAGAAAAAATTCGAGTTCTAAGATAAGAACAAAATTTTCATCTGGTTCCTGAAATATTTTCAAATGATTTTTTTAAAACAACTTTTTAAGAGAATATTTGAAAAGGAATTTTTTTAAATTTTATATCTCTAAACTGTAAAATGTTTTAGAAATTGAAAATTTTTTATTTTGCAGTTTAACGGCTTTTAGTGACAAGATTTTCAATTGATAAGTGTTAAAAGCTACAATTTTCTACGTGAAAATTATTAAACGCTTGAACTAAGAAGTTTGAATCTTCAATTTTTAAATTCAAAATTATTCCACCTTGACTGTGTTCAATTCTTTCTCAATTGTTCAATTTTTATTTATTGTCAAAAAGTGGTCCTTTTTCATTGCAATGAAATAATTTTAAATGATATATATGGTGCTCAGTCAATTACTCTATATTAAAAAAAATCTTCAAACGTAAGGTTTTTTGTAATAACGATTTGTCAGTATTTGAATATTCTACCATTACCTTAAAGTTTAAACATAGAATCGTTTTTTATGATAGCCATAATGTAATACAACAAAAAGTAGAAAAAATACAAAATAGCAATAATAAAAAAAATTGTACTTTCTTGTAATTTTGTTTGTAATTTATTGCATTTAGTTTCAGATACCTGTAAAAATGGTTATCGTTTCTTGCATTCTCTTGTATACATTTTTGCACCAGGGAGTATTGTTTTAAATGAAGCTAAGATTTTTTTTGGTTAAACTCCCTGGTGGAAAAATTTGTACATGAAAGTACAAAAAACTGAAACCATTTTTACAGAAATCTACAAATAAATTCAATAAATTACAAAAAAAAATTATTAAATAATCTATTGTATGATTGCGATTCATTTAGAAAGACTGTGGTGTGCTAAAATAACTGTTATCCAATGTTAAATAACGAATATAATGTTTTAAAATTAGCTGTAAAAACTTATATTGAATTTATTGTAATTATAAATATGAATGACTTCTTCCGGAGGTTTTTCCACGACGTGTTTTTTTCCGGTCGGGTGGATCTGAAAAAAAAACCATAACGAAATTTGGTAATTTGTGTGATCCGGCAAATGCGGGAGTCTATTTGAAAATTCTTTAAATAAATTTAATTTACCTAACTCGAGTGACAAATTAATGGCAACCTTTCCACTTTGATCCCCTGATTGTTGGTATCCGATCAAAATTGATTTGTTAAATAAAATATTACATTTTTACTTCTACTTTTACCATGAACTTTTTCTATTATAATAAATCACATTGAACTGTAGTTCGATCATTGAAAATGTAATAATAATTGATTTTAAAGGACGATTCTGAATCTGTTCAGAATTCAGTTTTAGCCCATTCCATTTGAAAATTTTTAATTAAAGAAAATAAATTTTTCTGAATATTTAACAAGATTTCACTTTCCATTTAAAATTAGAAATTACAAATCAAAAATTCAAAACTAGGCAATTTTAAACTGAACTATTTGACATAGAAAGCCTTGAATCATTAATATTTCAAAATGTCAAATTTAAAGTTTGAACGTTACAATTTGAAATGTTCTGTTTAACAAATTTTTTATATTTAAGCAAAATTATGGAGTTTTGATGCCCAAATAACAATTGAACAATTATCAATTTGGATAAATGTTAGTTTAAGTGATATTTGCGACTTTTATTTTGAAAAATTATTTTTAAGAGAATATTTGAAAAATGTTTAACAAAAAACAAATTTTGAATAATAAATGACAATTGAACAATCATTAATTTGGAAAATGATCAAGTAAGTTTTAGATCTATTTAGAAGTTTTGAAAGATTTGAAAATAATTTAAAACGTGATAAGATTTCAAAACAATGAAAACACAATGTAGATTTTTAAAGATTTCGTATAAAAAATTTATAAGTTTGTTAATCATTTTTAAGTGTTTCAAAGGAATAAACAATCTGTATAAAAATTCCCAGAAAAACTAACAATGATTTTTCTTGACAAATTAATTTAAAAATAATATTGAAAAAGATTTCTAAAATTTGAAAAACAAAATCGGGAAGATTTTAAGGTACTTTTTTAGTTTTCCAGGATTTAAAAAAAAATTGTAGGAAAAATCCCTGGAAAATGTAAAAATGATTTTTCCTAACAAATTTTTAGAAGAATATTCAAAAAATTTTCAAAACAAATTTTGATGTATACATTATTTTATCATAATACCAACAAATTGCACGTTTGAAGAATAGATTTATTTTTAGCAAAAAAGATAAATTTTTCCCAAAATGAATAAAAATTTAGCAAGATGAATAATTTCCTTCTAATGAAGAGGAATTTCAAACAATTATTAATCAGTTCAAAAAAGTAATTAAACGTAAATAAATAAAAGTAGTTAAACTTTCGACTAAATAATATAATTTTATACAGAATTGTTTAATTTTCGAGGCGAAAATATGAATTTTCTATAAAACATTTGAATTTCAATCCGAAAGATGTAAATTTCCGACAAAATTTAATATTTAAACAAAATATTTTAATTGTTAACCAGACAGTTTCATTTTTAACCAAAAATAGATCAAATTTTAACAAACAGAGATGAATTTTCAAACATTAAGGACAAATGTTCCACAAAATATTTGAATTTGCAACTAAAACAAAATTGTGAGTCAAGAAAAAAAAATTGCAATAAAATTGTTTAATTTTTAAGCCACAACGACGAATTTTCAAGAAAACATTGAAAGTTTTAACAAAAACGGATGACTTTATAACAAAATTGTGGCATTTTCAACAATTTAATTAAGTTTTCAATCCCTGTGATGAATAAATAGAAATTTTGATAAACTAAAGAGTAATTAATTAAATAAACAATACTGAACAAACAAGAAAAATCAATTTTTAACAAAGTAGTTTAATTTTCTAACAAAAAAGAAGAATTTTCGACAAATAAAGATTTTTCAGTCAATGAAGAAAAAAAGTTCATTCGAAGCCTTGAAAGTTCAAGCCAAAGACGTATTTTTTTGTAAAACAGTTGAATTTTTAACCAAAAGAAAGAAAATTTTATCCCAGTTGATATTAAATCCTCAACAAAAACCGATTTATTTTAAACAAAACAGTTGCATTTTTAACAATAGAAAATAATTTCTACAAAAAAAAATCAATTTTTCAAATAAAAAAGAACTGTTCTTTTTTTTAAAAAACAGTTAAATTTTTTACAGAATAATTGAACTTTCTACTAAGAAGAAGTATGAATTTTCAAATGAAAAAACAAACAAATTTTCAACATAACAGTTGAATTTCCAACCAAATAAATAAACGTTCAACCAAGAAGATTAATTTTCTACTAAAAAATACGAATTTTTAACAGATAAAATAAATTTTTAACCAAATAGTTAATACATATTTAATAAAAAAAAATCTTCAAAAGAGTGGAAGTTTTAACCCAAAAAGACAAATTTGCAAACAAGAAGTTACTTTGCAACCAAACAGTTAAATTTTCAGCTAAAAAAAATATTTAAAAAAAACTTTCATAAGAGTAGTTCAATTTCTATCCAAGTAGATGAATTTTGAATTAAAATTATGAATTTTCAACAAAGAAAATGAATTTTAAAAAAGCAGTTAAACTTTCAACAGAACAGTTGAATTAAAAAAAAATGCAATAGATGATATTTCACAAAACAAATATTTTAATTTTTAATCGAAAACAGTCAAATTTAGCCTTTAGTACTTTTAAATAGAAAAATTGATTTTCTATAACAAAATATGAATTTTGTACGAAATACATTAAATTTCAATCAAGAGGATTATTTTCTACTAATGAAAACATATCTTAAATCAAGTATATGAATTTTCAACGAAATACTTGAATTTTCAAATAAAATGATGAATCTTCAACTAAAAAAGAAATTAATTTTTAACAAAGTAGTTGAACTTTCAAACACATAATATAATTTTATACCAAATTGTTGAACTTTCTACTACAACATATAAATTTTCTAAAAAACAGTTGAATCTTCAATGCAAAAATGTGAATTTTCAAGAAAAATTAATTTTCAATCGAAATAGCTTTTTAAATAGACAGTTGCATTTTTACCCGAAATGAGATCAAATTTCTACTCAAAAAAATTAATGACCTGGAAGCCAAAAAGATAAATTTTCAATAAAACGTTTGGATTTTCAACAAAATAATTAAATTTTGAACCAAGTAATACATTTTTTAAACAAAAAAACTAAATTCTTAATCAGAAATGTAATAGTAGACTTTTCAACCGAAAAGAATGAACTTTCAAATAAAAATAGTAGAATTTTTTTATTGGGTTCTATTAATTTTAAAAAGTGTAGGCCCTGGAGAAATTATAAAATTATTCTACATTTTTTAACACGACTACTTCGAAATTTGTAGCATTCTAGGTCAAATAATTTAAATCTCGAGAAACTTCGACAAACTTCATTAAAAAAATTCCCTGAATTTTTTCTGACAGATTTGTCACTTTCATGACGATTAATAATCAGAGACCAGAAATTTAATCATTTAATATTTTTATATAGGATCATTTATGAACGGAATATTAAAATTTCAAATTTAAACGAAAAAATTTCAATTTTGTTTATTTTAAAAAGGACGAATTTTCGACCAAAGAACATGACTTTTTAAGAAAAACGTTTAATTTTCTACCAAATACTTTAATTTTTGACAAAGAAGTTGAACTAAAAAGATCAATTTTCAACCAAAAACTGTTGCATTTTTAGTCACTTGAATTTTTAAGAAGATATTAGAATTTTAGATCTAAAGGGCGCATTTTCTATCCCAATAGAAGAATGTTAAAAAAAACAGTTGCATTTTTATACGAAAAAGATGAATTTTTATCGAAATACTACAATTTTTCACAAAATAATTAAATTTTTAACAAAACAGTTAAATTATTGAAAAATAATAAATTTTTCAAAAAAATAGTTATATTTTTGATCACACAGTTGAATTTTCAACCTACAAAGATCAATTCTTAACCAGAGAGAAGAATTTCAAACCAAGAAGATTAAATTGATACAAAAAGACGAATTTTCAGAAAAATACATGAATATTAAACTAAAAAAGATCAATTTTCCATCAAAAAGGGAAAATTTAAGTATTCAGTATGAAAATATATTTTCAATCAAAGAGATTACTTTTCACTTTTAACCAAAAGAAAGGTAATTTTATCCAAGTTGAATCATCAATCAAAACACAATTATTTTAAACAAAGCAGTTGCGTTCAACCAAGAAGATTAATTTTCTACCAAAAAATACGAATTTTCAACAAATCACATGCATTTTCAACTCAATAGTTAGCTAAAAAAAGCTAAAAAAATCAATTTTTAACAATAAAAAAAAATTCACTAACTAGTTCAATTTATAACCAAATAATTAAATTTTCGGCAGAATAGATCAAGTTTTAACTAAATAGTTTTATTTTTATCTTACAAAACTGAATTCTTAACGGAATAGACTACGTTTAAATCCAGGAGAATATTTTATACAACAAAGACGAATTTTCGGAAAATACAAGAATTTTCAATTAAAAAAGATTAATTTTGAGTAAAAAAATATATTAATAATCAAAGAGATCAATTTTCAACTTGAAAATATTAATTTTCCATCAAGAAGACTAATTTTCTACAAAATAGTTTAATTTCCGACCAAAGAGGCAAATTTTGAACTAAAATTACGAATATTTAATTGAAAAAATGAAATTATTAAAGGGTAGTTCAATTTTCTAACAAAAAAGACGAATTATCAACAGATAAAGATTTTTCAGAAATAAGTTTCAACCGAACAGTTACATTTTCAACCAAAAGGGAGGAAATTTTATCACAGTTGAGGTTGAATCCTCAACCGAAATTTTAAACAAAACAGTCGCATTTTTACCTAAAAAAAATTTTCTACCAAGAAATTAATGTTTCAAATTAAAGAAAGAAACTATTTTTTCAAAAAACAGTTAAATTTCCAACCAAATAATTAAACTTTCTAACAAGAAGATTGATTTTCCTTTCAAAAAGACGAAGTCTCAGAAAAATACATAAATTTTTAACAAATTAGTAGAACGTTCAACCAAGAAGATTTTCAGACTGAGAAGTTGAATTTTCTACAAAAAAATGTAATTGGTGATATTTCACCAAAAACATATTTTAATTTTTAAAAAATGTCAGTTAAATTTAGACAAAAAAGGCTAATTTTCCACGAAATACTTGAATTTCCAACCAAAACAGATTCATTTTCAAGCAAAGAATTGCACTTTCAAATTAAAAAAAAATTGATTTTCTGCCAAGAAAGATTAATTTTTTAAAAACTATATAAATTTACAAGAGGATTATTTTTTACTAATAAAAACATATTTTTAATCAAGCTTACGAATTTGCAACCAAATGCTTGAATAAAAAAATAAAATTATGAATCTTCAAAAAAAAAAAAGTATTTTTAACAAAGTAGTTGAACTTTCGACCACATAATATCATTCTTTTACTGGAAATTAATCTTTTTTTTTCCGAAAATTCGTCTTTGTTGTATAAAATATTCTTCTCAGTTGAAATGTAGTATGTTCGGTTAAGAATTCAGTTTTCTGGGATAAAAATAAAACTATTTAGTTTATTTTATTTATTAGTTTAATTTTTCTTGTTAGTTGAGTATTTGTTATTTTAGTTGAAAATTCATCCCTTCGGTTGAAAATATATTTATTTTTACTGAAAATTATTTTTTTTTTAGATAAAAATTCTTGTATTCTTCTAAAAATTCGTTCTTGTTGTATAAAATAATCTTCTTGGTTTAAAATTCTGTTAAAAATTCAGTTTTGTAGCTTAAAGATTAAACTATTTAGTTGATAATTCAACTATTTCGCTGAAAATTTAATTATTTGGTTGAAAATTGAACTAGTTAGTGAATTTTTTTTTCATTCTTAAAAATTGATATTTTTTTAACTGTGAATTAAATTTTGGTTGAAAATTAATTTTTTTCTTGAAAATTCCATTATGTTGTGGAAAATTTGTTTTTTTATTAAAAATTCACTTTTTTAAAGTAAAATTTAACTATTCAACTATTCGCTAAATTTGTTAGAACATGGCTATGAAAACGAGAATCGTGACAAGCAGGAAACTTTAATAGAAGAACGTCATTGTGTATCATTTTAAATTTGAATGTCTCGATTTCAAATATAAAATTATAATAATAATAAAAATAATAAATGAAAGTATTTTTCTGAAAATTCATCTTTTTGTATAAAATTAATCTTCTTGGTTTGAAATTCCTTTCTCTGGTTAAGAATTTATCTTTGAAAGATGAAAAGTCAACTGTGTGATCAAAAATATAACTATTTTGTTGAAAAATTAATTATTTTTCAATAATTTGACTGTTTCGTTGAAAATTTAATCATTTTGTGAAAAATTCTAGTATCTAGATCAAAGTTCATCTTTTTCATTTGAAAATTCAACTGTTTTTCCGAACATTCATCTATTGGGATAGAAAATGCACCCTTTAGATTCAAAATTCTAATATCTTCTTGAAAATTCAAGTGACTGAAAATGCAACAGTTTTTGGTTGAAAATTGATCTTTTTAGTTCGAAGTTTGAAAAGTTTGGTTAGAAATTCAACTTCTTTGTCGAAAATTAAAGTATTTGGTAGAAAATTAAACTATTTTCTTAAAAAGTCATGTCCTTTGTTTGAAAATTCGTCCTTTTTTAAATAAACAAAATTGAAATTTTTTCATTTAATTTTGAAATTTTATTATTCCATTTATAAATGATCCTATATAAAAATGTTAAATGATTAAATTTCTGGTCTCTGATTATTACTGGTCATGAAAGTGACAAATCAGTCAGAAAAAAGTCAGGGAATTTTTTTAATGAAGTTTGTCGAAGTTCCTCGAGATTTAAATTATTTGACCTAGAATGCTTCAAATTTCGAAGTAGTCGTGTTAAAAAATGTAGAATAATTTTATAATTTCTCCAGGGCCTAAAAATTTTAAAATTAATAGAACCCAATAAAAAAATTCTACTGTTTTTATTTGAAAGTTCATTCTTTTCGGTTGAAAAGTCTACTATTACATTTCTGATTTAGAATTTAGTTTTTTTGTTTAAAAATGGTATTACTTGGTTCAAAATTTAATTATTTTGTAGGAAATTCAAATGTTTTATTGAAAATTTGTCTTTTTGGCTTCAACATCATTACTTTTTTTGAGTAGAAATTTGATCTCATTTCGGTTAAAAATGCAATTGTCTATTTAAAAAGCTATTTCGGTTGAAAATTAATTTTTCTTGAAAATTCACATTTTTGCATTGAAGATTCAACTGCTTTTTAGAAAATTTAGATGTTGTAGTAAAAAGTTCAACAATTTGTATAAAATTATATTATGTGGTCGAAAGTTCAAATACTTTGCTAAAAATTCATTCCTTTTTTAGTTGAAGATTCATCATTTTATTTGAAAATTCAAGCCTTTGGTTGAAAATTCATATGCTTGATTTAAGATATGTTTTCATTGGTAAAAAATAATCCTCTTGATTGAAAATGAATGTATTTCGTACGAAATTCATATTTTTCTATAGAAAGTCAATTTTTTTATTCGAAAGTACTGAAGGCTAAATTTGACTGTTTTTGATTAAAAATTAAAATATTTGTTTGGTAAAATATCATCTATTGCATTTTTTTTTTAGAAAATTCCACATCTGAGGTTGAAAATTCAACCCTTCGGTTGCAAGTTTAACTGCTTTTTTAAAATTCATTTTCTTTGTTGAAAATTCATCCTTTTGATTCAAAATTCATATACTAGGTTGAAAATTGAACTACTTTGATAACATTTTTTTAATAAATTTTTTTTAGCTGAAAATTTAACTGTTTGGTTGCAAAGTAACTTTTTGTTTGCAAATTCGTATTTTTGGCTTAAAACCTTAACTCTCTTGAAGAATTTTTTGTTATTAAAAATGAATTTTTGAAATAAAAATTTGACTATTTCCTTGTTGATTAAATTGTCCCTTTTTAAATTGAACTATTTTGGTTAAAAATTTATTTTATTTGTTGAAAATTCATATTTTTTAGTAGAAAATTAATTTTCTTGGTTGAAAGTTCATTTATTTGGTTTGAAATTCAACTGTTTTGTTGAAAATTTTTTTGTTTTTTTATTCGAAAATTCATCTCCTTTGGTATAAATTTAATTCTTGGTTTTTGTTCATAATTCAACTATTTGGTTGAAAATTCGTATTCTTTATTTCAATTCAACTATTTTTCATATTAGAATTAAAATCTTTTTTTGCCGTTTTGATAGAACGTTAATTTTCTTAATTGAACGTTCAAATAATTGATTGAAAATTTATGTATTTAGTTGAGACTTCGTCTTTTGTAAACGAAAATTAATCTTCTTAGTAGAAAGTTCAATTATTCTGTAAGAAATTTAACTGTTTTGTAAAAAAACAGAACAGTTATTTTTTATTTCAAAAATTGATTTTCTTTTGGTAAAAATTTATTTTCTTTTGATAAAAATGCAACTGTTCTGTTTAAAATAAATCATGTTTGGTTGAGGATTTAATATCAACAGGGATAAAATTTTCTCTCTTTTGGTTAAAAATTCAACTTTTTTACAAAAAATACGTCTTTGGCTTGAACGTTCAAGACTTCGAATGAACTTTTTTTCTTCATTGACTCAAAAATCTTTATTTATCAAAAATTCGTCTTTTTTGCTAGAAAATCAAACTACTTTGTTGAAAATTTATTTTTCTTGTTTGTTTAGTATTCGTTATTTTAGTTGAAAACTCACCCCTACGGTTGAAAATATATTTCTTTTTACTAAAAATTTATTTTTTTTAGTTAAAAATTCTTGTATTCTTCTAAAAATGCGTTTTTTTGTATAAAATAATCTTCTTGGTTGAAAATTCTGTTGAAATTTCAGTTTTGTAGCTTAAAGATTAAACTATTTAGTTGAAAATTTAACTATTTTGTTGAAAATTTAATTATTTGGTTGAAAATTCAAATCTTTGGTTGAAAATTGAACTAGTTAGTGAAATTTGTTTCTTTTAAATTGATTTTCTGTTTAGCTCAGAATTTTAATTTTGGTTGAAACTTCAACTGCTTGGTTGAATATTAACTTTTTTCTTGAAAATTTGTATTTTTGACTGGAAAATTCAATTATTTTGTTGAAATTTTTTTTTTTTTTTTATTAAAAATTAATTTTTTTTAAGGAATATTTAGCTATTTGATTATTCGTTAAATTTTTTAGGACAAGGCTACAAAAATGGGAATCCTGACAAGTAGGAAAGTTTAATAGAAGCCCATTTAAAATTTGCCCAACATCTATTTTTGAAGACCTTGAAATTTAAATTATTACACTTAAAATTTGAATGTGGGTTGTCCAAACTCAAAAAGTTAGCAAGGGAAAATTACTTTTTTTTCTAAGCGAAATTTCCAGTTTTTTAATCAAATATTTCAAAAGTATTACCAATGAACTTGAATGTTTATTTAATTTATTACTCTTTAGTCTATAGTTTATCAAAATTTCTATTTATTTATCACAGGGATTCAAAACTTAATTATATTGTTGAAAATGCCACAATTTTGTTATAAAGTAATCCGTTTGTGTTGAAACTTTAAATGTTTTCTTGAAAATTCGTCGTTGTAGCTTAAAAATTAAACAATTTTATTGATAATTTTTTTTCTTGACTAATAATTTTGTTTTAGTTGCAAATTCAACTATTTTGTGGAACATTTGTCCTTAATGTTTGAAAATTCATCTCTTTTTGTTAAAATTTGATCTATTTTTGGTTAAAAATGAAACTGTCTGGTTAACAATTAAACTATTTTGTTTAAAGATTAAATTTTGTCAAAAATTTACATCTTTCGGATTAAAATTCAAATGTTTTATAGAAAATTCGTATTTTCGCCTCAAAAATTCAACAATTCTGTATAAAATTATATTATTTAGTCGAAAGTTTAACTACTTTGATTTATTTACGTTTAATTAATTTTTCGAACCGATTAATAATTGGTTGAAATTCCTCTTCATTAGAAGGAAAATCTGGTTAAATTTTTATTTATTTTGTGAAAAATTCATCTTTTTTGCTAAAAATAAATCTGTTCTTTAAAGGTGCAACTTTTTGGTATTATAATAAAATAATGTATACATCAAAATTTGTTTTGAAATTTGTTTGAATATTCTTCTAAAAATTTGTTAAGAAAAATCATTTCTACATTTTGCAGGAATCAAACTTTTCCTACGATTTTTTTCAAATGCTGCAAAATGAAAAAAGTACCTTAAAATCTTCCAGATCTTTTTTATGAAAATTTGAGAAATCTTTTTCAATATTATTTTTGAATTCATTTTTCAAGAAAAATCATTGTTAGTTTTTGTAGGAATTTTTATACAGATTTTTTATTCGTTTGAAACATTTCAAATTGCTGAACAAGTTCATAAATTTTGTATATGAAATCTTCAAAAATCTAGATTTTGTTTTGAATGTTCTGAAATCTTATCACGTTTTAAATTATTTTGGAATCTTTTCAAAAGTTGCAAATATATCTAAAACTTACCCGATCATTTTCCAAATTAATGATTGCTCAATTGTCATTTATTATTCAAAATTTGTTTTTTGTTGAATATTTTTTAAATATTCTCTTGAAAATAATTTTTCAAAATAAAAAATCATTTAAAATTTTCCCAGCAAACTAAAGAAAATTTTTTTATTTTCTTAAAACCTTCATAGATCCTCAAAAAGCGTACAAATTGTAGTTCGAAATCTTGAACAATCTGAATTCGGGTGTTCATTTTTTGAAGTCTTTTCGATTCCTAAATTAAGTTTGGATCTTCTCAAAACTTGCTTAAATATTAAGAATTTGTTTAATAGAACAATTGAAATTGTAACGTTTAAAGTTTAAATTTGACACTTTGAAATATTAATGATTCGAGGCTTTCTACAATATATCAAATAGTTCAGTTTAAAATTGTTTAGTAGGTATATCATAATCGTACGCGACCAAATCCAAATCAATTTTAATCGGCCACCAACAATCAGGGAAGCAAATTGGAAAGGTTGCCATTAATTTGTCACTCGTGTTAGGTGAATTAAGTTTATTTAAAGAATTTTCAAATAGACTCCCGCATTTGCCGGATCATACAAATTACCAAATTTCGTTATGGTGTTGCTTCAGATCCACCCGATCGGAAAAAACACGTCGTAAAAAAACCTCCGGGAGGGGTCGTACATATTTATAATTACAATAAATTCAATATAAATTTTCACATATAATTTCAACACATTATATTCGTTATTTTACATTGAATAACAGTTATTTTAGCACACCAACAGTCTTTCTAAATGAATCGCAGTCATACAATAGATTATTTAATAAATTTTGTTTGTAATTTATTGAATTTATTTGTAGATTTCTGTAAAAATGGTTTCAGTTTTCTGTACTTTCTTGTACAAATTTTTCCATCAGGGAGTTTAACAACAACAAAAAAAAAACATTTGGACAGGAATCTGCAACTAAATACAATAAATTACAAACAAAATTACAAGAAAGTACAATTTCTTTTTATTATTTCGACAAATTTTGTATTTTTTTATAATTTTTTGTATATTATTGTATTTTATTGCAGTTTCGATTTTCTACAAGAATTCACAACTGTAAGAATCTACAGGAGTTTACAGGTTTTGTAGACAAAATGTTGTTCTTTTTCGACCTAGGATAACAAATATTTAGAATATTGCAATGAGATCATTTTAAATTGGCATGTATACATGACAGCTATCATAAAAAACGATTCTATATTTAAACTTTAAGGTAGTAGTAGTAGTATACCATTAAGCCATTTCCCTTTCAGGGTAGGCGTGACACTACCCGATTCGGGTAGTGTTTCTAGGTGGATAGTTTCTTGTAGTAAATAACTACAAGTGTGGGCTCACCACACCCACGATGTGCCAACAGTACTCAGTTTTCTCGAATGGTCACCCATCCAAGTACTAACCGTGCCCAACGCTGCTTAACTTCAGTGATCTGACGAAAACTGGTTTTTTCAGCGTGGTATGGCTGTTGGTAATGGTAGAATATTAAAAGACTGAAAAAGCGTTATTAAAAAAAAACCTTGCGTTTGAACATTTTTTTTTAATATGGAGTAATTCTGCCGTGATTTGGGAAAACACCGTTAACTGCAAAATGAACGAAGCCGAGAAAATCGACGAAAACTGTTCGAATCTTTATTCGCGTGTATCGCGGATTCTTATTCATTTTCTGCATTTTTTTGTCGTTCTTGACTAATTTGCATACGATCTTTTCATTCTTGCAAGAAAAATTGTTAAACAATGTTGATGAATTATCTAAAATGCAGTTAACGGTGTTGATTGGGATGCTGAAATTCGAGAAAACGCCTTAACGGGCAGTTACGGCTCTCTTCGAATTACGAACCTCAGAATGAGGCCTGCCGTGATTTGAGACAACGCCGTTCACGGAAAAAGAATATAATATAATAATATAGTTACGGCGTTTCTCGAATCACCAACCTTTTTTCTCAGGGTTCGATGATTCCGGAGAACGCCGTAAGCACTTACGGACCTCTCCGAAATCACGAAGGCTCGAAATCGCCGTCCAATAATTTTTGTAAAGTCCGTAACTGCCCGTTACGGCGTTTTCTCAAATTTTGACGTCACGTATTAACGGTCAGTTACGGCTCTCTCTCAAATCACAACTCGCCAATATATGCAGTTAACGGTGTTTTCCAAAAATTATGCAATAATTATTATATACATTTTCGATTTTTTGCAGTTAACGGTGTTTTTCCAAATCACGGCAGAATTGACTGAGCACCATATATATCATTTTAAATTATTTCATTGCAATGGAAAAGAACCAATTTTTTACAATAAATGAAAATTGAACAATTAAGAAAGAATTGAACACAGTCATTGAAATTGAATGATTCGCACTCTAGAAGATGAAATTTTTCAAATTTTTAATCATAAAAACTTAAAAGCAAATTGAAACACTCAAAGTGGAATAATTTTGAATTTCAAAATTTCAAAATTAAAGATTCAAACTTTTTAATTCCAGCGTTCAATAATTGACACGTAGAAAATTGTAGCTTTTAACACGTATCAATTGAAAATCTTGTCACTAAAGGCCGCTACACTGCAAAATAAAAAATTTTCAATTTCTAAAACATTTTACAGTCCAGAGAATTAAAATTAAAAAAAAAAACTTTTTAAATATTCTCTTAAAAAATTGTTTTAAAAAAATCATTTAAAAATATTTCAGGAACCTGATGAAAATTTTGTTCTTATCTTAGAACTCGAATTTTTTCTACAATTTTCTGAAAATCCTGCAAGAACAAATTGCTTCAAAATCTTCCAGATTCCTTTTCGAAAATTTTGGAAATTTTTTTAAATATTCTTTTTAGATTAATTTTTGAACAGAAAAATCGTTTTTACTTTTTCCAGGAATATGGTAAATTCAAAATTCTTAAAAGGCTCTTAAATTTTGTCTTCGAAATCTTCAAAAATCTATATTTTGTTTTGAATGTTTTGAAATCTTCTCAAGTTTAAAATTATTTTGGGAACTGTTCAAAATTTCTAAATACACCTTAATCTTCTTTGAATTTCTTCCATTTTAATAATTGTTAATAATTCTCTGAAGATTAATTTTTCAAGATGAAAAATTATTTTAAATTTTCCAGCAATCCTAAGAAAATTTCTTTATTTTCCTGAATCCTTTAAAGGTCCCTAAAAAGCTTCAAAATTTTGGATATTTAATGTGTTTGATATTATTTTGAAAATAACCACACTTTATCCGATACGGTCCTGAAGTAAAGTGCTGTTGTGAAATATTGTTTTTTTTTGTTTGTAAAGATTTGTAATTTTCTACAATAATTTACGTAAAGTTAAAAGTCTTTTCATGACGTCAAACATCCAAATTGAAAAATGTAAACTCCTTTAGTTTTCTGTAATACCTTGTAGATTTTTACAATAAAGAAAACAAAAAATAATAATAAGTTATACAAATTTTTGAATAGAATGTATTTTTTTGTATTTTGATGTTAAATTTCGTACACTCTTGACAAAAAAGCACCTTAAATAATTGCAGTTGTAGAAATGTTGTACTTTCTTGTAAAATTTTGTTTCCACCAGGGATTCATTAAATTTTATAATATAAGCAAGGTCAAATAAAGAATTTCATTGCATCAAACATTTGTTTGACCTCAAATCTACTGTGCAATGCAATATGGAACCAAGTTCAAAGAATTCCGTAAAAAGGAATAAGTTACGGTTATTCCGTTAAAAAATATCAGGTTCATGCTGCTCCGTATGAAATCAAGTCCATTTTGATCGATTTTGAGATTTGGACTTTTGTTGATAAAATAAACAAAACCAGACCGCTCTACATCAGGTAATACAATTTCATGGAATTCTCGGCAATATTTACTATTGTACAGAACATGTGATTATTTTATTACGTGCTTCGGAACATTGTGTTTGTTTATTTTATTGCGAGAAATCAAAATGTCAAAAAACATACTTGGTTCCATATAAAGAGCAGCTCTAACCTGCTTCTTTACGAAATAACCCTTACTTCATCCTGAATGCGGACTCGCCTAAACTGGGTTCCATTTTTCACGGAGCAGTCGATATGGAAAAAATTTTTTGGATTTGAATAACATTTGTTTACTCTCAATGTATGTTAAATCTCTGCTTAACTGCTTGAATCAGGTGCGCCTCTGTTTCTGGGGTTCTATCTACATCAATCGTTGTATAATAGATCAATTGAGTTCCTTTTATTGCTATATATAGGCCTCTCGAAAATACTCCTTCGTCATCTGGGTTAGTTATGTCGAAAGGTACAATGTCCGAAGTTCTTCGATGAAAATGACCGACTACCTTTCCCGCAATATCTGCTGGATGCTCATAATTAAGATTAGTACGAACGGTACCTTTGTGGAACTCTTCAAGCTCGCCAGTCAAAGCACACTGATAGCCATATTCCTTGATATAAACTGCATATTCCGAATAAAGAGGCCGACGTGAGGACGGATGTGAGTCCCTCAGCCAACGGGGTTCCCGAATGACTTCATTTTTACATACCAGTTGCCCGGCGAAAATAGAGCCACTCTTCATAACAAACTGAATGGCGTCAAAAGCACCTAATTTTTTGAAAAAAATGAAATTTATTAATTTTTTGTACACTGGTCACTTACGAATTTAACAATTTTTGCTCAATCACTGATCACCAAAGAATCACCCATGTATTCATAAAATAAAAAATGCAGGAAGATTACGATATCCATGGCGACAAAGTTTCATTGCGGATTCCTATGAAATGTTTGCGAGAAATGCGAATCCGAAACTTCTTAATAGATATCTCGATTATTTTACGCGATTTCCAGATTCTTTTATTGAAATTATTTGTAGACCCCCCCCCCTATTCCCAAGCCAAACCCTTCTCGGGAGTAAAATGAATTTGGTGACATCTATTCTCTGGCCACGACCTTCCCCATTTATAGCCCCCACCACATGTTTGTTTATTCCCTTCTCCCGGGTGGAATGAGTTTTGGCGACATCCATGCTTCACTCACCCCCCCCCCCCCCCATTTCCAGCCACTCTTTCCTATAAGGCTTCTCGGGGGCAGGATGAGTTCAATGGCACCCACCCCCCAGTAATAGCCTCTCCCGTTTCCAGGAAATTATGAAAATTAAAAAATTCAATAATTTCATCTTAAAAACATCAATATCTCGAAAACTATACGAGGGATCGATTCAAAAGTTTGAAACTCGTGTTACACGTCAAAAAAAAATCTGCATTAAAACTTTGTTGCCCGGATATCGTATTCTTTCCAATAATGGTCGTCCATAAACTACGTTAGGGACCATAATTCAATCACGTAACAACATAAGAGGGGTGGGAGGGTTAAGAGATTTTGCTTCGTGTTACGTAAGGAGGAGGGGGGGGGGGGGTCCTTTATTCATGTACGTAACTTTTGAAATTTCGCCAATGAAACTAATAACTCGCAGTAATTGTACATAAATTTAATATGAATTTAACTTTATGCTCTTCGAGGTCTTCTAGGTTCTCAAATTAATTTTTTTTTCATGAAATTGCATCTTCTTTGGATTGAAATATCAACCATTACACTTTTTTTGGGAGAGAATTCATGCTTTAGGTTGAAAATTCAATTCTTTTGTTGAAAATTTAATGAGTTTTTAAAAAAATCAAGTATTTCGTTAAAAAGTCATCTTTTATGGTAGTAAAGCCACTTTGTTTTGTTTAAAATAAACAAATAAATTAAATAGTATATTGCGCTACAAGTGCGGAAAGTAGGCAGTTCCACACGAGTGTGAAGTTTGCTGTACGAGCCAGAGGCGACCCGAAGATAAGCCGATGGAAAGTACTGTAAACTTCACAAGAGTTGCAACTGTCTACTTTCAGCACCTGTTGCACAAAAATTTTTTGTAACAAACACAGGAAATTTTCGATTTGAGAAACAATAAGAATACATTTTTTGGAAATTTATCGTAATTTTTGGAAATTTATGGTAAAATTACCAAAATTTTCCGGAAATTTTCAGTGAATTTGTATATTACCGAAAATTTCCAGAAATTCATAGTATTCAAAGGTTTTCGGAAAAAATCCAAAAATTTCCGGAAAATGGAAAATTGCTAAATTTCCAAAATTTCCGGAAATTGATGAAAAGTTGCTATATAATCGGAAATTTCAGGTATCCAAAGCTTTTTGGAAAGATTCCAAAAATTTCCAGAAATTTATGGAAAATTGCTCAATTTCCGGTATATTTCCGGTAATTTATGGAAAATTGCTAAATTACTGGAAATTTCAGGTAGCCAAAGCTTTTTGGAAAAATTTCCGGAAATTTATGGAAAATTAATAAATTTTCCAAATTTTCGGAAATTTAAGGAAAAATGATCAATTACCGGAAATTTCGGGTATCCACAAATTTCTTAAATTTCCAGTAATTTAACGGTAATGTATAGTAATTTATCAGTCATTTATGGTAACTTATCACTTCGAGTTTGTCCAATCACTATTCACTACTCTCAATTAGTCTCTCAAGCGTAAAATCATAATGAAGTGAGGTTATTATTCCGGCAGTCCTGGAAAGTAGATCTGAATCGAAATGCGCAAGTGCAACAGCAAGAAAAAATAATCTGGCTGGAACTGCGCAAGCGCAGCAGCTAGAAAAAGTCTTTTTATAACTGCTTTTTACCACGGCTTTGGAATTGGTCGCTTCCCGCACGCAATACATGCCTCGAAAAGCGAACATTTCGTGCGTGCGTTACAAAATTTTTTTCATTTATATCTGAAATATTATTTTATTTCGTTTATAAAAAATCCTATATTGAAAGTATTACAAGAATAAAATGCTGGTATTTGAATGTTAATAGTCAGGAAAAATAAAAAGTTGGTGAAGAAAAAATCAGGGGATTTTGAAAATGAAGTTTTCATCCTGCAAAGCATGTATTATCTTGAATGCAAAAAATTTTCCTTAGTTTCGGGTCCCATATCTTATCATTCCTGGAAACCATAAATTACGTACAGTAAGAGGTAGGGGGGGGGTAGATATATTTTGTCACGGTTCCTTAAAGCGGGGAGGGAGGATCTTGTGGAGGGCCTATAATCCGTTACGTAATTTAAGTAGGGCCCCTGACCAATTTTGTGCTATTTTTGATCCCACTGTCCTTCTTCGTTGACAACCGTAGAGAAAAATTTTACTATTCTTACCCCCCCCCCCCCCCCCCCGAAAAGTCAAGCCGACTAAAATTCTGTTCAAACCGGGTAAATAGGGTGATTTTTGACAAACATAGGGGGAGGGTAAGGGCGTAAATTGGTTTGAATAAAATTGATGTAAATATAGCATATAGTATTTAAAATGAAACAATTCTAATTCCTAAGATTTTTTGTGGATTCGAAGAAATTTGGGGAGATGTGCATTCAAATTTAAAAAAAAATCTGATTCATTTTTTGACCACTTAAATGTGTTAAATAAATTAAATTAATTATGATTAATTAAATTAAATTCATACGATAAAGATACGAAAAATCTTGGGCTGAAATCTAATTTTGTTGATTTAACGTTATCTCTGTCACGAGTTCATTTTTTATTTGACTGATCCTTCAAGGTTAAGTTCGAAATGTTTATCGTCAAACCTCTTATTTCTACTTCATATATTCTCAAATTGAAAAATACTGTTTTAAATGATGAGAAATTTCAAATAATCATTCTAGATGATATTTTCTTTGAAGGAAATTATAATTTTAATTGACACTTGTTTGTAGATTTGTTCATTTTTGAGGTTTCGATTTCTAATTGTTTATTTTTTAAAGCTACAGCTTTGAGTAGGTGACAATTGTTGAAGGTCTTATTTTGAAATAGTCTCTAATTTTGAAGTTCTTAGTATAAAACTTGTTTAAATTAGAATATTTTCAATTAGTAGTACAATTGTTAACTGGGTCAAGACTTTGAATATTAGGTCAAAATTACAGAATTCAATGTTATAGCATTCATATTTGATAATATTCTTGTTATTCTTCAAGAAAGAGAATTTGGATTTTTGGAAACTTTAGCAATGAACAATTCCAACTTAATGCTTGAAAACACATATGTATGTAGTATTCATTACAAATATTAATTTAAATATAATATTTTACTTACTAGTAAAATCGAGGAAACCCAAATATATGAGTAGTAGAACGGAAGCAATATTCTTCATTTTTCTGAATAGTCAGACAGACAGTGAAATGAAAGATGCAACTTATTTTTCAAGAATTGGGTGAAGACAATGACAACTCGAAAAATTACAGCTTTATATATACGATCTTCTATGACTGCTATTAAATGACGCACTTTATTTATTCTTCAGAATAAAGAGAGTGGGAGAAGGAAGATTGCTGATCTCAGATATTAAAACTTTCCTTATTTGTAATATTTATTACACATGGAACCATCTGAATGATTAGAGGAAAATATAGAAAAATCAATGAGTGAGAATGTGGCAGCAGCTTTTCTGAAAATTTTTATTTCGGATTTTCAGAAAAAAACCTCCTTTTAACTTTTTCATCTCCTTTTAGCAGATTGTTGATAAAATACACTGCATTTTCTATATGATTTTTTTTCTGTTAATTTTTTTTCATATCATAAAAATTTTTCTTTTACAAAAATAAAATGTCACATTTTTTCTGAAACTACTAACAAAATGGATAAAGGTGGGGAATAGAAAGTTGTTCAGAATTACGATTCCCAAACTAGACGTTACAAAGTGAGAAAATTGAAATTGAGATGTTTCCTCAAATTTTCAGCATTGAAATTTGAATTATTTGACTTCGAATTCTTCCAATTTGAAATTAGTCATATTCAAAAATGTATCATTGGTGAGCAAGGGCAATTTTAAGTCATCCAGTAAAGAGGTCCTGTTTAGGATGTCGGAAGAAATTGATACTGAAATATGTCATTCTAAAATGAAAAAAAAATGTAAATTTAAAATTAGGTTTTTTTTTCAGGCTCTATGTATTAATTGGAATAAGGTTATAAAGATGAGAATTGTGTCAAAAAGTCTAATTGTGTAACATTTTTGTCTTCATTGAAACATGAGGCTGTAATATTGTGAAACTTGTAAATAGGCGGCGTCGCCGCCACCAAGATAAAGTTTTGTAAATAGTTAGTTAGTTAGTTTTAATGCGGGTGGGAAGCCCATGGAGAGC
>CAKNYM010034246.1:0-12475 GCA_932195095.1 Andricus curvator
TATATGTAATTTATGTCTTGTGGGTGGATGGACTTTTGGGGATGTTGTAATGATAATCCAGAACCGAAGGACCTTTTAAAAAAATCAAAGCCGCTATAGCTTGATTTTTTAGAGAAATGATTATATTCCCATAGACTAAGATCGGAAACTATTAACCGGGTCTTTCCAGCTTTCTAGAGTTGAGTTCTATTACGTGGGTGGATTTGATGGGGTGTTAGGTGTACATTATATAGCCTAAGGTTCCTCTGAAAAACTCATAAACACAATAACATTGCATTTTGTGGAAAATGCGTATTTTTGCTAATTACAAATTTGGAAAATCTTTACCAAATCTTCTTTAGCTATATGTAAATTATTTCTTCTGTGTAGGTGGTGTGAAGGGAATGTTATAAGATCAACTCAGAATTAGAAGAAAATGTGGAAAGTTTTATTTATCTATTTTATCAGTCAGTATTTTGCGTTGAATATATTTTTCCTTCTTTTTTTTCTTATATTTAAAAAAAAATAATATTTATTTGTTATGTTTTTAAAATAATATATTAGAACTTATTAAGAATTATTACTCCTACATATGTTTCAATGCTTTTTCTATTTTGAATATGGCGCCAGAAGTCCTTTTGAATAGATTTAGTGATCGATCAAGATACCACGCGGCGCTGATTGTACTGTTTCTGTTTACTTTTTTTCGGTGTTTGAAAACTGTGTTATTTTGTTAATTTTTTAATATTTATCGCGAGTGTTGACGTTTCGGAGGGACTTTCCCCCTCAAATAGGGATATGTGCTTCCTGTGGGGGAAAAATTGCCCCCTGACATCCTTTTGGTGCGCCAGCATTCGAAATCAGTTTTTTGAGGTGAGGTTTGTAGGTTAGATTACCCCCTACATGAGCCTTAAAGATTTGGGAGTCTTACTTGACAGGCGTATGACTTGGATACCTCATATCGAGAGCATAGCAGCTAAGGGATCCAGGGCGATCAATATCATGATGGTTATTACTAGGGTTATCTGGGGAGTGCTCCCACCTTGCTCCTTACGGTACATAAAGGACTCATCAGGGCGTGCCTGGGTCCATGCATCTTTCCGAGTTGCCCTGGACTGCATTGGCTGCACACCCATCTCTATCTGCTTTCGAAGTGGGGAGAGGTTTCCCTTTCCTTGAGATGATCCCTACTCCAAAATAGATTTATTTTTAGAAACTTTCCTGGAGTGACCACCCCCTTGTCAACAAATTAACATCTTTAGCGGGGTTGGCCAAGGACAAGAGATTTACAAGAGTTTACAGATCTACGGTGCGTGCGAAGAGCTAAGGCCTGATTGACGCCTTTAATATGATGGGTGTATTCACTCCTTCGGCGGGTGCCTCACAAATACCCTACTATTTTGTTGATGAGTGGGTGAACTTGTCGGCGGCAATTAATGTGGATCTGGAGTCCGCGGCGGAATTCAGGGATCCCAGTTCCTCACGTGTCTGCCCTTGTTAATATAAGGGACAGACTATTTAACCATTCGGTTCACCCCCTTGCGCGACTTATAGGGGATCGGGTAGCTTCAGCTGGACGTCTGGGGGTCTCCATTAGCTTTATATGGGTTGCAGCACATGTGGGCATTGATGGGAACCAATCAGCGGATGAAATTGCTAGGATGGCTTCTAGACTTGAGTTTTTTAATCCGGGAGGAATTCCGATCAGCGATCTTCGTTCTGCCTGTCAGCTTAACTTTCTGGACTGGTTCCGGGGGTCATGGTTCCGGGGCATCAGTCTTCCGACACGGCACGTTAATCTCGTTACGAGACTGAGATCCTCTCATATATGTACGGGTGATCACTTTGCCCGAGTGCAGCCTACCGGTAGGCTGTGAGTGTGGCGCCGATGCCAGAAGTTTGGCTCATCTCCTCTATCAGCGCCGTCGGCTCACTTCAGGCAGGTCCGTGTTTTTTCGATACATTAATCAGAGATTCCCGGATCTACTGATAGAAGAGCTGTTTAATATTAACAAAATTATATTCGATCCTACCACAGAATCGGTGGGCGAGCTGCGGCGCTTTTTTGCTAGCCTGATTATCTGATCGATGCCTTGATTTGAGCTGTGTCCTGCGTGAAGGGTCCTCCTTCCTTCCTTATACCATGTGGGTTTGGAGCGGACCAGGACATCTGCCACGGGAGACTTCTGAAGATGATGTCTAAGCATTTATTTATTTTTGGGTTTTTCTCTTTTTTATGAAAATATGGAAAATAACCATGATACGTGTGTCTGGTGATATATTAGGAGGGTTAAAAAACTACTGCGCAGCCGGAGGTCCCATAGAAAACTACTGCGCAACGAATTAAGCTAAATAAATCTTCCAAACTGTCCTGAAACTTGCCGTGCAACATTCCCTCACAAACGGACATTTTCTTGATTGACTGAACCTTGCCTTAACCTTTCGATGCAATATTCCCAACCTTACAATCCAAGTTTCAGGAAATCTTCATGGAACTTTTTGTGCTATCTGGGCTTGAATGTATGGAACTGACCTGGATAACTTTCAGAAAATGTTCACAATTTAAATGAGTAATCTGGTTTGGACCATAATTAATTAAATATATTGAGTGATATATGGCTTATTGCACCTAAGAAGCCACAAGCAAGAAAGAAGAAAGAAGAAGAATTATAAAACGCGTTCACCAAACGTCAAATGTCAGGCATGATAAACTTGTAAATAATACCTTTGTTACATAAAGTATAGTATGTACCAAGAAGTGAAACGTCTTTTTATCCTCGCGTGTTTACAAAACTCGGCTTCGACTCGCTCTCATCTACGCCTCGTTATTCCAAACTCACGCTCCGACTGTTTCACTTCTATGGGTCTATAATATACTATTAAATAAATAATTTAAATCGATTACAACTTTTCTTCGTGTCATATTTCTTTTTTTCGCGTATTAGAGAATTTTATAACTTTTTAGAATGACACGAAATGTCATTTTTATGAGCATTTAAAAATTGTAACGACGGAACTTGGAAATTTTATCTTGACCTGCGACAATTTTTTAATGACAAATCTTTTTCAGCTTTCGTGTAAAATTTTACTTTTTAGGTGTTTTAGACTATTTTACAACGTTCCGGAATTACATAAAATGTTGTATTTATAGTTTTTCGATATTTTAGAACACATGAACCATATTTTTAAACGTATATATATTTTTTACATATTTATACTGTCGGAACAATACTGCCCGGTCATGGCGCCAGTAGTTAGCCAGTACTGGGAGAATTAATCGCCTAATATCTGTATTGGTGACCACCCTGCTAAAAATTCCGGATTCGGAAATTTGTCCGAAATTGTTCGGGACGTGATCCGGTTTTTGTCCTCCGGATTCTATCCGGTCCGAAAGTTGTACGGTCTGATGGATTCGATCAGTAAGGGTTAGATCCGGTTGAGTCCGTATTTTGTACGGTCTGACGCATGCTATCAATCCGGATTGTGTCCGGGACGTCATCCGGATTCTATCCCGGTGTATTTAAAAATTTTCCGGATAAAGTAGAATGAAAAAAATAATAAATCTGTATATTGTCCGGTAGAATCCGAAAGTTGTACGGTCTGACAGATACGATCAATCCGGATTGTATCCGATCATGTCCGTTCGTTATGCGGTCTGACGGACCGCCTAAATGTTATATAACAAGGTTATATAAGCAGTTTACACACGATAAATGCATTCTTCATTCATTTGACGCACACAAACATATTTCCATAGCTTAACTTAACACCACTACATATATAACGCACTTCACTAACGCAGAATATCGCACACTGAGTATATAGTTCGAAACGGTCCTTATATACTAACCAAGAAAATTTTTAGCGCTTGTGAGAAACGACCGATAAATTCGGATTGTGTCCGGTCGAGTCCGTGTTTTGTACGGTCTGAATGACGCGATCGATCCGAATTGTGTTTGGTCATGTCCGTGTTTTGTACGGTTTGTCGGATGTGATGAATCCGGATTGTGTCCGGTCATGACCGTGTATTATATGGTCTGGCGGATGCGATTAGTCCGATTTTTGCCCGGTCGTGTTCGGCCATGTTCATGTTTTGTACGGTCTAGTGGATGCGATTAATCCGGTTAAGTCCGAAATTGTACGATTTTTAGGAATGCGATTAATCCGGATCTCATTCGGTTAAATCCGAAATTTGTCCTTTCTGACGAATGCGAATAATTTAGATCATACCCGCCTTTGCCCGATACTTGTCTAGTTATTCGCGAATGCAATACACCCTAATCTTATCCGGTATAGCAAGCTGGACTAAAAAAATGAAATTCGATACACTTATAGAGTATTTAATTATAAATGAGCGAAAACAGGATGTTAAAAAGTTGTACGAGAAGTCATTTTTGATTACATTTTTAATGCACTTTTAGGAAAAAAATTAGAACACTTTTGAACGAGGTATGTTGAATAGTGAAATATTACGTACAATAATAGCATACCGTTTAGAGAACAGTAAAACAAAAACTATTTGAATCAATAATTATTATCATTCCCATCCACTGATCCTTCTTCCACATCATCGACAATTCCATCATCATTCCCATCAACTGTTCCTTCCACATCATCGTCAATTCCATCATCATTCCCATAAACTCCTTTTTTTCCACATCATCGTCAATTCTATCAACATTCCGATCAACTGCTCCTTCTTCCACATCGTCATCAAAGCCATCATCATTCCCATCAACTTCTTTCCAAGACAGATTCATTTTCTATCGGAACCATATAATTATCCTCATCCTTGTTCAAAAGCTCATTAGTTTCCTCATCATTTTCCGTATTACTATACACAAAAACGAAAGCAAAATATTTAATTTTTTCGATACGCCCTACTATGCAGTAGTATTTTCCATTTTCACTTGAATTTCACCAAATTACAACTTAAACCTGCGGATACATTTTGGATAGAATCGGACTGCTTCCGGAGTCAATGTTTTTGACCGGATGAATTTCGGATTTAAGCGGACGATTTTCCGATTTCACTTGCATTTCACGAAATTACAACTTAAACCAGCGGATTAATTTTGGATAGAATCGGACTGTTTCCGGAGTCGATGTTTTGGACCGGACGAATATTGGATTTAAGCGGACGATTTTCCGTTTTCACTTTAATTTCACCGTATGACTACTAAAACCTGCGGATTAATTTCGGATAGAATCGGACTATTTCCGGAGTTGATGTTTTAGACCGGACAGATTTCGGATTTAAGCGGACGATTTTTCGTTTCCACTTTAATTTCACCGAATGACAACTTAAACCTGCATATTAATTTCGGATAGAATCGGAATATTTCCGGAGTCGATTTTTTTGACCGGAAGGATTTCGGATTTAAGCGGACGATTTTCCGGTTTTACTTTAACAAAAATAATTTCAGGAACTGAGTTCCGGACTAATTTCGGATCAAGTCGGACTCTTTCGGGAGTGAAAGTTTACGTTCGAATAAATTTTGGATTAGACCGGACTATTTTCCATTTTTAGTTCAACGAAAATAATTTCAGGTTTTGAATTCCGGACTAATTTCGGATCAAATCGGACTCTTTCCGGAGCCGAAATATTTGGTCCGGACAGACTCCGGACATAATCAGACAAATTTCTGTCTGTTTTCGTACAGTTTTCGGATTAGATCGGACATATTTCGGAAAAAAATCTTGAATCGGATTGATTTCGGATAAATTCGGACCAATTTCGGAATCCGAAATTTTTAGCAGGGCAGTACTGCGCCGGTGGTGAACTCCGGCGGACTACTGAAATTTACACTTGGGTACTTGCGTCTAAATGGGGGCGAGTTCGGTCAAACTCTCCCCCGGTCATATTCGCGAGCACCCCCCTGAAAACCACCTAGAAAGGGAGACGAGTATGACTAAACTTGGTCACAAGCTGAGGGTGAGTTCAGTCACAACCTCCCCCGGTCATAATCCCAAGCTTCCAACCACAAAACTTGCAAGGAAATTTTTTTAAATTTCATTTTTTTGCAAAAATATATATAGATTAGAAAATTTGTGCTTACGGTCCATGCATCACAAATAACTCTCAATAAAATTTACATTTAAAGTGTCAAAAAAACAACCGGGGGGGGGGTAATTACGGCTACGTGAACGCATGACGGTTATAGCCAATGGACCGAGGCCCATTTGCCTCTTATTTCCTTATATCCCTCTAATAAAAAAATATTTTATCATTTCCTATATACAGAATTATTTTATTTTTTAGATTAGCGAAACGCTTAAAAATTTGCTAGTCATACCGAATTTTGGGACGATTAGATACAATAATTTGAATGAGAATTTTAGTTTTTTCTAGTTTTCTTTCTATTCGTGTAGAAATTCTGGCCGAACTGAGTATTCTAACATTACGTCACACTCGGTCACTTGGTGGAGTTCAAAGCATTCTTTACGTAGGAGCAATTTGCAAAGTGTGCGATTGGGCAATCCATCAAGAAAAATTATAATGTGCCGTGATTCAGGTTAGGTTGCATTGTTGTGACTGTTGGTGTTGATAGCCCTGCCGATGAAACGGCACTGAAACGGCACCGCCCACCAACCCGAATCCCTTTTTAAAATTTTCTTCAAATTATTAACACTTTTTTTAATTTATGAATTTTCTCATTATATAGATTTTATACTTATAAATTATATACCAATATACTATTCTGAATTTGAATTCGAAAATGTTGTCTGTTTTGGCGTATCTCATTCCATTTACGAGATATATTATATTCATTCCAATTTCAAACTTTCAAAAAAAAGTTAGATATCTGAAATTATCGAAACCCGTAAATTCTGAATTTCTAATTTTCGCAGAGGTAGTAGTAGTAGTATACCATTAAGTCATTTCCCTTTCAGGGTAGGCGTGACACTACCCGATTTGGGTAGTGTTTCTATGTGGATATTTTCTTGTAGTAAATAACTACAAGTGTGGGCTCACCACACCCATAGTATGCCAACAGCACGCAGTATTCTCGAATGGTCACCCATCCAAGTACTAACCGCGCCCAAATGTAATTAAATAGTATGTAGAAATGTATGTAGAATATATATATATATATATATATATATATATATATTATATATATTATATTATATATATTATTATATATAAACTGTGTATTAAATCAAATGTAATTTCAAAATTTTACAATTTTTAATTTTTAATCCCTTTCAGCTGGTCTACTTGGTAGCCTATTCGCAGGTATAAAGGGAACTTCTGCAGGAATTTAAAACTGTAATCTGAGTAGCTTTAAACGAGCAGCACTGAAACGGCACTGAACAGTGCCGTTTGAATGCCGTTCAATCGGCAGGGAGTTTTTGAATTTTGGTAGTGCGCTAAAGTGATGAAGCATATAGAGTTTTTCAAAGATGCCAAGCTATTATTTTTACACCTTAAAATGTGAGTTAAGAGAAAGCTACAACTGAGAAAATAAAAATGGTCGAAAACTGTGATCTCGGAGTACGGACTTGGAGCAGCTACCTGAGATTACTATGGTTGATCTCAATAATCATTTTGTTTTAACGAATAATTATTACACTTGTAATCAATTGAAAGCTTACAAAAGATTGCAAGCTTATATAAGTACTTCGGAGAGGGCTTTGTATTGAAGATACGATTAAAGTGACCATTCGTCCTGTATTTCGCAGGACAGTCCCGCATTTGAGCAATGTGTCCTGTGAAGGTAAATGTCCTGCAAAACGTCCTGTAAAATACGATTTTTTGCAAAACGTCCCGTAAAAGGTCTTTTTTTCGTACTTCGACGTTTCTGATTTTCTCTCTAGGTTCTCGATTAATAAAATTTGAGATTTCAACATTGAATCTGAACCCCCCTCCTTCAACCCTACTGTCAGCGTCCTGCATTTGAGCATTTCAAATATGGTCACTTTAGATACGATTCAAAATAATGTGTTCTTGGAGAGATAAACCGTCGGCAATTGAGGTTATAGCCTCAATAACGGCACATTATAATTTTTCTTGATGGATTTTGCCAAATCGTACACTTACCAAATTGCCATCAATAATTAGAGAAACGGCTTTTCTATCTGAAAAGCAAAGCGATATTGCAATTTTTCACTTACTTTCGTCAAAAAATTAATTTTAGTCAAACTCCTATGTAAACAATGCTTTCCATTCCACCAAGTGCAGGCCTATCCCACCGACCCGAATTTTGCATAGGAGCTCTGGCTAAAGTTTAATGTCAGCCGTGAAATAATCCACTGGCGGCGCTGCTGCGCTTCTTGCTGAGAAATGCATTAGTTATCAGGGCAAAATAATAAAATAATTAATAAAGGAATATTTTCTGGACAATAAAGGGCCTGAAAATTTTTATAATTTATTCGCAGATACATAAACATTATTTTAAATATGTAAAGTCTGTTTAAACTTTCCAAGATATGGAAAAATAATGTATAAACAAGTACACGTGTTCTAAAAGAAGTTTGCAATAAGTCTTTCAAATCCTTAATAAAAAAATGATCTGTAATATAAAATCAATTAAAAAAAAGGATAAAAAAAGAAAATTAAATAATAAAAAAGATTTAAAAAAAGATTATAAATTGTAGTGTAATCCATTCCAGAAATAAATATACATTTTTTAAATAAATTTAAAGTGTGGTAGTACTAAGAAATATAAAATAGGATCCAGAAATAAATAATAGTTAAAAATAAAAGTGTGATACGGAATTGAAAAATTAGACTTTGATCCAATTTTTGTTTCAAAATTAGCAAAATTCGGATTTTCAAGGAACTTATACATTTCTTTAAAAAAATCAACGATAGGTGCTTATTATGTAATAAAAATGAAATGTAAAAACCAAATTACGCAATTATGAATTTGAGTTTTCTGAAGGCATCTATATATAAGAAAATCATTACAGACCTAGCTATAATAATTTTCCTACAACTTTTTTGCGATTACAGGAAAAATGATTCGAAAATAATTATGCAAATTAATAATGTGAAAATATTGAAATAGTTGGTGCAAAAAGTAGAGGAAAGTATAAGTTAATAATTTATTTTTAAGTACTCACACAAAAGTACATACAAATTTACATATTTGAAACAAGCTTCGTTTAGATTGTGGCGGGTATAATGAAATCTAAAAGCTATGTCTATCTTATACAGTAAAGTCTCCTTTATTTCAAGTCCCCCTATTTCAAGCCCCCTGTATACGGTTATTTCTAATTGCGCAGTTCCGTCAACTCCCAATACGGTCCCTGTATACTCTCCTGCGCGTCAGTGGCTGACCCATGAAAAAAAGAGGTACGAAGAGCGCCCTCGTTGGTTTAAAGTTCGCTGCTTTCATAGAACATAAGATGTTCCTCTGGAAATAATTGTAGATAAGGAGAGGTCGACACACATAAAGCATTTGTTAAATATCACTCGTAAAAACACTGTTTTATTTCACTTGATGTAGTTGGTTTGAAATAGATTTGTTTCGACGAGTCACAATTCACAAAATAATCCAGTTTGTTTCGAGTCACACACTCACAATATTTAAACGAGGAACCGTGTATAATTTAATTATAAAGTATTTTGTTAATGTTCACGATTTTGATATTTACGTGTTACAATAATAACGAAATGAAAACGAGAGTTAGAACTCAAAAAAAATGGTTGCGGAGATCCAGAAATCGATTATATTCGAGGGAAATTTAGATCTGCCAAAAAACGGCGCGGAGCTGCTTTTTATATGGCTAAACCACGCCTAGGAAAATATAGATCAGCCTATCATAGTTTCTAACGCCGATTTCACTACAAATATTTAGCCAATCGCTATTTAGGAAAGAAAGCTTGTCCACGCCCATATTACGCAAGAAACCCGGTTCTAATAAGTTATGTATGAGAGGGGAGGGTATTCTAGGAAAGAAGAATTTTCCTTGAAAGACATAAAAACTTATTTGGGCCAGATCCTGTCAAGTGAATTTAAAGGGTCTATTTGACAGGTCAATTTTGGCGTGACGTTCGGCCTTGAGATGTCGATTAGTCGGGACGGAAGCTGAGATGTTGCCTAAGTCATAAATCTCGAAATATGAGAACTGGGGTTGAATATCTGGCGCCTCGATTTCTATGATTTTGACTACATGTGTTTTGTAGACAATAGAATTTTTTTCTATTGTACGGTTTTTGAAAAAGGGGCCTGGGGCCTTCATAAAGAATGCCAAAAGGGAGGTTCGATTTACATTTTATGACTTAGGGTTCTGGAAAAAGTTGCCTTTCGAAAATATGTTTGCATCTATTCTTGAGAATTTGTGATTTGTATTTCTTCGAGTGTTTACTTAAAGAAGTAAAAAAAGGAAAGGGTCAATTGATAGTTTCAAGAGTTTAAATTTTTGGGCCTTCCCACACATCTGGAAATGTATTGATTTACAACTTAAGATCTTGGGAAAAATATCGTTTGAATTTATGTTTGCATCTTTAAGAAGGCAAAGCAAAAAAAGGGGGGGAAAGGGTCAATTGATGATTTTAAGAATTTGCCTTTGGGTCTTCCACGCATCTAGAATCATATTTCGTGGGAATTTACTTTTACTGTTTTTCTATTAGTTTCGTGAGAAATTTGAGTTTACTGCCTTTTTCTAATTCTGGTAAAGGGTTCGTTTTTTGTATTTGCCATATGGGTTTTAATGCCTATAAGAATTTCATGTAGGGCTGAAGTGTCCCTGAAAATATAAGGATTTATGGTTATGGAATTCTCTTTCGCTTTCTTTCCTGATTTATGTTCTATTTATTCAGTGTATTCTTAGTATTGTCGCTTTTCCATTTTCGTTCCACTATTTTGGAATTTTAAGGTTGCGAGTTTCGTTTCCTGTCCTATGAGATCAGCTATTTTCAAATATTCGGCTTTTTATTTCCTTATTGGTTCCGATTATAAGGATTTGATACGAATTTAGCGCTTATTAGATTTTTAAATTTGACCGGTAACGTAGGTTCCTATTTGACTTGCGCGTTTGTGATTAAAGTCGCTAGGTGGCGTATGAATTGACTGAGTAGGCTTTAGCCCTACGTCACACCTTCGCCCTTTTTTAAATAGTTGTTACACAAGAAAAAACTTTTTCAATTATTCTACGTAGGTTTAGTTTGTCTCGAGTGAAAAATATAAATTATGCGTAATTAGTTCGGTCTAATTAAAAAAAATTTCATTTAGTTTAATTGAACCTAATCTAATTAATTTCGATATAAAACGCTTTTTGACGTAGATCTTGCTACTGCCCTTTTTTAATTTACCTCTATGCCATGGTCGGTACGCATTATCTTGGGCCTTTAGTGCAGGCATTTGCCTTGCCCTTACGCTTGTGACTTATTTTACCGCTCGGGCGCCCCAACCCTGAAATGTAGGTCAGTAGTGCTGTCAGTGACAGTTCGTGCCTACGCAACAGAGAGAGAGAGTGTGTGTGTGTGCATAAACAACGGAATATATATAAAAAAACAGCCGGAGAGACGGTGTCATTATGAGTAAGTAACGACTTGACTAATATTAGAATAATTGCGAATTGTTTGACAGACATATTATATGGGTGACAGATCCTGGAGTGCGTAGGAATTCAATAACCTATCTAAGGTGATAGCGAGTAGTGTCGTGATCACCTGAGAATCTTTTGAAAATTGGTATGTATTTTTTTTTTTATTTGTCTATATATATATATATATATATATATTTTATTTCGGTATTCGGTTTTGATTCCTTGGGATTCGAACCGAAGGGCCTATGACAAAGCCACCGGACGCGTCCTCGGGTTGCGGATAGAGGGTCCCTGTACCAAGGGTTTCTGCTGAATATGGTTACAATAATTAATAAGCAGTCGCGGACAATTGTCCAGGGATGGTCCCGAAGGAATAACCCCCAAGCGGAGGCGTAACAACCGTGCCGAAAGCTGAATGGCACCTGGGTGTGGTGTCTCAAACGGTGACTCTGGGATACCGGGCGACCTCTCAGAGTATCAGCCTTATCCTTGCACGCGGGGCTCTACAAGGATGGACTAAACCTTTTCCCTAGCTGCTCGTGGGAACAACAATGACAACACCAAACATAGTTGTAGGAAGTGCGGTTCAAAACAATCGAACGCGCAGGGCTCCCGACAATGGGTCGGACAACAATGCCGACTACCCTAGAGTTGGGGGAGCCAATCAAGACGGAGTCAATGCGATTGACGGGCGGAATCTCGTTACTTTTGAGTGGACGGATCGACTCAGGGACGACCTGCTGGAGTGCTATGATACCAGTATGGCCCCTGAACGAAAAGGTTACATGGCGCGACTGCATGCTCTGTGGTGCGAGAAACACCCAGAGCTCTCGGATTTTTCGCAAAAACGACTGCGAAACCGTGCCGAGGACCTCCGGAAAAGGGGTTATATAAGCGGAGCGCCTACACAACCGCAGCCAGAACAAGCCGGCAACAGAGAAAGAGAGGCGACACTGAGACCAGCCTCGAACAGGCATCCAATAGAGGGAGAACGATG
>CAKNYM010034247.1:0-20006 GCA_932195095.1 Andricus curvator
AATTTGAAAATGATATAATTTGAAACAAAAAATAAAAAAAGGATTTGGAAAATCGGTAAATATTCTCAATATTGAAGGTAATCTCGAATAAAATGCAACATTACCAAAACTCACAACAGAAATTGAACGGGTGAACCGATTTTTTTCTATCTTTTTTGAATCGTCTCGTCATTATGTAATGAACCTAATGCAGCATATAAAAATTGAATTTCTCCATATTTGAATAATTATCAATTTCGTTCAAGCGGCTCGAATCGTGTCAGGATGCAACAATGGAAAGGGCGGATGAGTTACGACCGACCCCCTGGGTTCAGCATCCTCGAAAAAGTTCACGGTGAATTAGAATAAATTCCCTTTCAAATTCGGAGAGCCTGTTTTCGGTTCAACGGGGGTACTTTCCCGGTGGCGGATTGCTCGTTTACAGGCGCATAAATAAAGCAGATTTTCGATTAATAAGAAAAAAACAAAAACAAGACCATTTTTCAAAAAAAAGAGACTGACTTGTTGGGCACTATGCCCTTGAGATTATGTGGTTCAAATATTACATCGAACAATTCATCCGTTTAGCGGGATTCATGTCAAAACGAATACATGGGCTAAAAATCAAGCCTGACGAAGCGCCTTAACTGATACGCGCAAAGTTGGGAATCTCCCACATGTGCACGCGGAATTGTAAGTTAAACATCTTATCTTATTAAATAAGACGTACACAGTTTCGAGGGTGCCATCTGTACACGTGGACTTGTAAGTTCAAAATCTGATCGTATTAATTAAGATGTGCACAGTTGGGAGGGTACCTTCTGTACACGTGGACTTATAAGTTGAAAGTCTGATTGTATTAATAAAAACGTGCACAGTAGGGAGGGTACCCTCTATGCACGTAGACTTCTTTTGAAAAGTCTGATCCTATTAATTATACGCGCACAATTGTGAGTCTCGTATATGTGCACACTTGCTCCGTGCACAGTTGTACCACTCGAAAATTGAAACGTGCACAGTTGGGAGTATCCCATGTGTGGACGTGTACAGTTGGGCGTATACCATCGGTGCACGTGGACTTGCAATTTCAAAATCTGATCGTATTATTTGAGACGTGCACAGTTGGGAGTGTACCATCTGGGCACGTCGACATTTAGACGTGCACATATGGTACCCTAGCGACGGTTCACGTGCACAGATGGGAGACTCCCAACTGTGCACGTCAAAATGTAAACCTGCACAGATGGCCTGTGCACTGTTGTTATGTGGCCAACAACAACGTGCACAGTTGTACCAGTGGACACCGACGTGCACAGACGGGCTCGTGCACAGTTGCTCCGTGTACAGTTGTACTCTTCCCGTTAGTGAGCCCAGGTAACGAAAGAAATAATCACGAATGTTTGCTAAATATGATTGATGGTTATAAATATAATTTATAACCATGAATATAATTTAGCGGACAGCACGTTAAGGAAAATAAATAAACTGATCTTTTAACGAATTGTCAATGATTGTTTCGACAAATAAAGCAGTCGGAAATCCATATGTATTTGTTTAAAGAATGATCTTATATGAAATTTAAAAAATGTTTAACCTATAATTCTAAAAAAAGTAAAATGCGTAAAATTTCGTTGAATGCTGTTTAATTCCAAATAATTTAAAATTATATAAAAAAATCGACAGCTTACAATTCTTAATTATTTTTACAATAATTGTATATAAAATATTTCCATTGAACTATGAAAAGCCAAACGCGCCTAATTCATTTTTCAGAAGTCTTTTCATACAGCAGGGGAAACTACGCAAGTGTAGGTCACTGAATTTTTCAGTTTTTCACGCTTCTTATTGAAAAGTAAGTCACCGCTTCTAGTGAAAAAATACTGATGAAAAAATATTTCCTCTTATACAATTTTGAGGTACCATTGATGGATTACAAACTCCAATGGTTTTAAGGGGTTTAAATAACAAAAATCATTGAAACTATCGGAAAAAATGATCGAACTGAGGTTTACTGACATTTTCGAGTCTCGGAGAGTACAAAAAGTTGGTGCACAACATCTGCTACTAAAGCTAACCCAACAAAATTAACAGTTATTAGTATTATTTGCGTATGTTCAATGAAGTTGTTTTCCGGTTTATTCACACTCTTCAGAAACGCACCGAGTAACAAAAAGTTATTTATTAATTATAAATACAAAACAGAAAGCCTTCACCTTCAAACATATTGTTAATTAGGTTCCAAACTTTAACTGCAATGCAAACATCTACCCAGACACAGTTTTATTTCGATAAAA
The DNA here is from genome assembly GCA_932195095.1 of Andricus curvator. Classification (NCBI taxonomy): domain Eukaryota; kingdom Metazoa; phylum Arthropoda; class Insecta; order Hymenoptera; family Cynipidae; genus Andricus; species Andricus curvator. The sequence continues at coordinate 2,274 of CAKNYM010034247.1, forward strand.
AACTGTTCACACAAGATAGTTACATTTTTTTGTTTTCATACCAAAAATCAGTTTTTTTATCGCACACATTTGCTACTAATAATATCTCGACAAAAATGTCTACAGTTATGCAAAATGCTGTGCTGTTGTTTTATTAAATTCAAATGGCCTACTCTTCAAATTGACCTATTCTTGCATAGTTTCCCCTATCTTAGGTGACAAACAAGTTACATCTGAAACTTATATTAGGCGGTTTTAGCTTTACATAGCTCACAAGGATAAGGTCAGAGGTGGTGTTTTTTTCTATTCATACTTTTTGTAAAGAAAGTTCATGACCCTAAAATAAAGTTATGAAATTCCTAGGACCCAACATTTGGCCAGTTTTGGGAAAAACGGTTTTAAAGAAAACTGAGGCCAGCTTATGGCCTTGAAAATCCCCCCCCCCCCCCAAGTGGCCGAGTAGCCCCGCGGTAGAGCGCCTGGTTAAAGCGCAGAGGCCGCGGGCTCGATTCTCGCCGCCTGCCTTACAAATTTTTTTGTTTGTTTTGTAAGTATTCAAATGTTTATATATTCGATTCCATCGTAAAATTTTTGTCAATTACGCAATAACAAACATTTAACATGCTTTTTCCAATGAAAATCTCATATTTTCAGAGTTTTTTCACATAATAAGGTAATTTTTATCAATTTTATAAATTTAATCATTCACTTAAAATTGATGAAGAAAATAAAGAATAAGAATATATTTTAAACAACTATGTTTTAAATAAGATATGAAATTTTGACCATGTAGATGAATATTTTTAAATGAGAATATAAGGGAATTTTTTCTTTTTTATAGTTTCATTTCGGATAAAATATCGCGAATGACAATAAGAAGAATATCGTAGAAAAAATAAGACTAAAATTCAGTCAGTCGCAAGAGCTAGAATAATAATTGTAGCAAGAGCAGACAAAGCTAAATCTTGCACATCAATGAAGGAAGATTTCGTACATGAGCAGGCTTTTCTTAAATCTTCCATTCGAAAGTACACCTGATTTACGTTCAAAAAAATTTCTCGATCATCACATAGTTTCGCAGCAAACCACGCGTATTTTATCATGTCGGATCACTATTCGAAATAATCCTTTACACTATCACGTCTAGCAAATAACTACTCTTACGTTCATACAAGGGCAATTCATTATAGTTCATACAAATTGCCTTCCCTACTTTCTCTCTTTCGTATCCCCCCTATTGATCGTGTTTCTCAGGAAGACGAAGAAACGGCCCATGTGACGAATGAAATTATCCAAAATAAAAATTTTCGCTTATATTCTCATTTTAAAATATTCATCTAAACGATGAAAATTTCATATCTTATTTATAATACAATTGTTCAAATGTGAGTTTTTCATTGGAAAAAAGCATATTAAATTTTTATTATCGCGTAATTGACAAAAACTTTACGAGGGAATCGAATATATAAACATCTAAATACTGATGAAGAAATTTTTTTTTTTAAATACAGGCGGCGAGAATCGAGCCCGCGGCTGCTACGCTCAAACCGGGCGCTCTATCGCCAAGCTACTCGGTCACTTGGGAGACGGCTTTTTCAAGTCCATAAGCTGGCCTCAATTTTCTTTAAAGCCGTTTTTCTCCAAACTGACCAAATATTGGGTCCTAGGAATTTCACAACTTTACTTTGGGGCCATGACCTTTCCTTACAAAAAGTATGAATCAACCCAAAAAACAATACCTCTGACCTTCCCCTTGTCAATTGTAATTGAAATGATCGTATATTCGAAAGTAATTACCTTATTACAATACACTGATCCTGCCCATACCGATTCATATGGGCATAACTGTTATCGCCTATTGCAAATATGTGCGGTGGCAATTCACCAATTTTCCGATCCTTGTAAAGTTTTATTTGTTCGGCAGTGTAAATTGGCAAAATTTGGTAGGGATTGACTGCTACCAATATGGAGCCCGTGTATGTCTGCAAATTAAAATAATTTGTCAAATTATCAATGAACCTACTCCATGAAATTTCTTATCTTTATGATTATATGTTTACCTGCTACTGCTACTATATTTGGGCGCCTCAAATAAAAAAAATTGTTTTGATTTCAGTTAACGGCCCCTAAAAAGTTTGCATTTCGTGAAAAAATTACACACACACACACACACACATATATATATAATCTTTTTTTAAATTATATATATATATATATATATATATATATATATATATATAATTTAAAAAAAACAGGGTAAACCACAAACGCTGGGTCCACTGGCACGCGGGTATGGCTTTGAGGTTACGAACCAGCGATAGTTTCGCACCTCCGAGAGCACCGATCACAAGAGCAATTACTTTAACCGAATATTTTGGGTAATTTCGCTGCAGTTCCCTTTTAAGGTCTTGATACTTCTCCTCCTTTTCCTTATCCTTGGCAGTGATGTTGCAGTCGGACGAAGCCGAAAATTCGATCACGAATATAGTTCATTTCTTAACCCTTTGCGGCGCAGTGGTAACCCAGATTACCACCTTTTTTATTCACAACTTTTTTCTCTAGATTCAATGTTTTTGAAGTAATAACAAAATTTTCTTATTGATATCGTATTTGAAGCATTAAAGAATGTGAAAAAACATGTTGACGAACGTATTGTGTAAAATTATAAATAGTTATGAATAAACAAATTTTGAAAATCGCTCTTTTTTACGAAAGAATTCAGTTTTGAACGACGTATTTAATAAATTGAAATGAAACTTGGTACTCTAGGGTATTTGGGGTCGCTGATTACGAATCCGGAGCCAGATTTGCGAAATTCAAAATGGCAGATCCAATATGGCGGACGAGTTTTCAAAAATTCGAAGGATTTTCATGAAACTTGGCATCTGGGGGTCGGTTATCACGAATCTGAAGCCAGATTTCCAAATTTCAAAATAGCCGACAAATATGTCCGCCATATTGGATCCGCCATTTTAAATTTCTCAAATCGGGATCCAGATTCGTAATCAGCGACCTCGAAAACCCCCAAGTAAAAAGTTTTATGAAAATCTAACAACTTTTAAAAAAACTCGTCCGCCATATTGGATCCGCCATTTTGAATTTTGGAAATCTGACTTTAGATTCGTGATCAGCGACCCCGAAAACACTCTAAGGTGCATATAACAGTAAAATTTGTTTGATAAAAAAATGTGCGCCGCAAAGTGTTACAGTCTTGGAGAACAGTGTTTTGGACAATTGACTCTATCTCCCTCGGAGAGTTCGGCAGGGCAGCTGCAGGGTCATGGACAACACCGTAAGAGCAACAAAGATTGTAGCAAAGCACTCCTGGGGCCGCATTATGTATGTAAAGATACGTCGTTCCCGGGTGAGTGGCACACCTAAAAGTATGTGTTCTATAGGTACTCATCGTGTGCATGACATGCTCTGAGCCTATGGCTGGAAACTTCTTGACGTAAAGTGCGGTCACGGTAGACTGATGGGCTGCTGCGTCTTTGCAGAAGTACAGGACAATTAGCAGGTTCTCTCGGCAGCCTGCTACAGCTTTTTTCGAGACACGCTATTCGCATCTCTCTCCACACAGGCTAAATTCGTCAAACAACCCTATTGTTTAGGACAGCTATAAAGATCTTATACAGTGTTTTCAAGCAAGTTATTGGCCTGTAATTCTCTGGGTTGGACAAGTTGCCTTTTTCGGTAGGAGTATAGTACGTCCTAACACCAGCCACTGCGGAATGGGCGTCTCCGACTTTAAATATGAGGTGAATATGCGGGCCAACTGTTGGTGTGTAGAAGTAAACTTCTTCAACCAGAAGTTCTTGATACAATCTGGTCCAGCAGCGGAAAAGTTCTTCGTGCCTCTAAGTGCGTTTTTTATTAGTATTTTTTTTCAATTTTAGTGTTTTCGGAAAGCCTTTGACCAGGATACCGGACCCGTCCTCGGGTTGCCGATAGAGTGTCCTACTGAATATGGTTACAAACTGAATAAGCATTCGCGGACAATGGCCCAAGTCTGGACGTCAGCAACCGTGCCGATGGCTGCATGATACCAGGGAGTGGTGTCTCAAGCGGTACCTCTGAAATACAGGAAGATCTCCCAGACTACATAGTTTTACCCACGCATGCGGGTCTCTGTAAGGGCGGACGAACCCTATCCCTAGCTGCTCGTGGGAAGAACAATGATAACACCAAACTCAGTAGTAAATGCGGTTCAAAACAATCGACAATGGGCCAGATCACAATGCCGAATACCCTAGGGTTGGGATATCCAATCAAAAATGAAGACAATACGATGGACCAACAACGTCTCAATTACTTTGAGTGGACGGACCGACTGAGGGACGACCTGCTAGAGTGCTACGATACCATTATAGCCCTTGGGCGAAGCGGTTACATGGAGCGGCTGCAAGCTCTGTGGTGTGAAAAACACCTAGACTTCTCGCACTTTTTGCCACAACTGCTGCGAAACTGTGCCGAGTACCTGGTGCGAAGGGGTTATATATGCGTGGCGCCTCCTCTACCACAGCGAGAACAAACCGGTAGCAGAAAAAGAGAGACGATACTGAGACCAACCGTGGGCAGACATCCAGTAGAGGAAGAGCGATGCATAAGAACCAGGAGAAATATCAATATCCAGGTTTCTTTCAAACTGTAAGACAACACCAACCTGAGAAGGAATGCCCATCTATTACTACCGAAGAGGTAAAAAAAAAGTATTAAAAGGCATGAAGAACTATTCCGCTATGGGACCAGATGGTAACAAGGGCTTCTGGTAGAAGAAGTTTCCTTCCGCCTACCACCATGTGACCCGCATTTTCACCTCATATCTAGACTCGGAAGAGCCTATGCCGCAGTAGCCTGAGGAAGGACACATAGTGCTCCTCCCAAAGAAGGGAAACTGGTCTGACCCAAAGAATTACAGGCCAATACCTTGTATGAACACGCTTTGTAAGATCTTGCCAGCCATCCTAAATGATAGGATTATTCGGACAATCGGACCTGTATGTTGATAGATGTACGAACAACGCGGTTCAAAAAAAGGCGAGGCAGGATGTCGGGTGAACCTTCTAATCGACAAGTGCGTCTGCAAAGATGCAGCATTCTACCAGCGCTACCTGTCGATGATTTAGATTGACTACCAGATGGCTTTCGATTCGTCCTTCCATAAACTTATCATTTGTCTGTTGGATAGCTTAAAGGTTCATCCACAAACAGTGAGATGCATAGAGAGACCATGAGCCCTCTCATCGTTTGCCTCACACTATTGCCACTATCTCTTGCACTTCGCATTTCCCAAGGGTACTTCTGCGGCAAACATGTATATCGAAAGCAGCATAAGGTCACTCATGTATTTTACATGGATGATATTAAGATCTATGCTAGAAATGCAGAGCAACTGCATCTAGCTCTAAGGATTGTCGAGAAGTATACTCGGGATATTGGAATGGAGTTTGAGTTCCGTTGAGTTCTCCGTTGTGGAGAATGATCAGTACAATATCTACTGGAATTTCTCTTTCTCCACCACTCAACGTATCAGGGCTACAAAGCCTGACATTGTCCTCCAAGATCTGAAGACGAAGATCATTTACGTGATTTAATTCTCGGCACCAGCCGATGGTAATATCACGGCAAAGGAAGAAGAAAAACGGGCAAAATATCAAGCAATTCTTTCCGAGCTGAGCAGGCTGTACCAAGGCTACAAATTCCATCTTGTAATTCTCATAATCGGCTGTCTTGGAGGTATGAAAGCTTCATTTCTTGGCCAACTCAACAAAATCCCGGCTTGCCAGCGTCAGGCTTAGTCCATCGCAAGCCGGATGCAAAAGGCTGTTCTTCTGGGATCACTTCGTCTGGTCCGTTAACACTGTTCCTCATAACATTCTATAAAAATTGGTAGCTCTAAAAAAGTATCCAGAGGTGAAACTTTCATCTCCAACTGTGCCGTCTGCCGCGTAAGGTCATCCGCAGCTAGAGACCGGACTCCAAGGAACTGTGTTGTAAGAAGTCTCTTGCGTAAATTTCCCGCTCTTGCTTACCTTCTAGGATAGAAGGGTTAGGAGTGGATGACGTACACCTTCCAGTTGCGTTGGGATTGGTTTCTTTAAGGAACCATAATCGTAGCTTCCGGAGCCTAAACCTTCTCATTAATAAAATAGTAGTAGCTCTAAGGAAGCATCCGATGGTAGCTCTAAGGAAGCATCCGACGGTAGCTCTAAGAAAGCATCCAGAGGCGACTGTTATCACCTCCAACGCTCGCGGCCGCTGTGTAACGATAATATCGGTAAAATACGAACTCCAAGATACACCATGCTTCTAATTTTGTACCTACAACATCATCGCAGAAAATGTCAGACATCGTATTGAATTAACTCATAACATCCTCATCTCAACAGTCACTTGACTTAGTTTGTAGCTATGATGAAAAACCGGGTTCAGCCGAGAATAAGTTAAAAAATATATATATATATAATAATAAAAATGATAATAAACTATGGTAGCTCTAAGAAAGCATCCAAAGGCGACTGTTGTCACCTCCAACGTTCGCGGACGCTGTGTAAGGGCAACAGCGGCAAAATTCGAACTCCAAACTACACCATGCTCTTAATTTTGTATCTGCAACATCATCGCAAAATATTTCAAACATTGTATTAAATTAATTTATAACATCATCATCTCATTAGGCACTTGACTTAGTCCGTAGCTGATGATGAAAAACCGGGTTCACTCGAGAACAAGTTTTAAAAAACTATATAATAATAAAAAATATATTATTTAATAATATAATTTTTTTTTAATATAATACTTGGGTTATGCAAAAGTAGTATAATTAAGAAAAGTTAGAATACAATATTTAATGAGAAGGAATAAAGAGGATTTTCGTTCCGAATCGCGCTTTTGTACTTTCCGAACTCGATTCACAAGCGAATTGACTCCCCACGCGCCTGCATTCCACATTTCGTCTCCGAGTCCGATTCCTCGTTGCCGGATCGAACTCACTCAAATTTAAACATATTATCGCATGAAAAATAACTTGCGAACACTCGGACATCCCATTAGTTTTGTTATTGCGGATGAAATACTAAGAGAGCTAGTAAAAGATACAAGGGTTATGAGGGGTTCTGAATGTAAAACTGATCATTACCTTCTAGTCTCAAAAGTGAACTTAGGTCAAGGGTGGAGAGAAAATAGAACCAAAAAGAAGAAACAGACGCGAATCAAGATTGAGAGTTTACAGAAACCGGAAGTGTAAATAGATTATCAGAATAAGATATACGAACGCATAGATAAGGCAACTTGGGAGGCGCTAATAAACAATTAAGTTATAGAGGGTGCATAAACTATGCTCCGGGATATCACTGTTAGGAGTGTCACTGAAGTATGTGGTTCTGCGGTTGTAGGAAGAATGTCTGGTGATGCTTGGTGGAATGATGAAATCCGCGTCGTCGTCCACGAAAAAAAGCAAGCGTATCTAAGAAAGTTGAGCATTACATTCCTTAGCGATGAGGAGAAAAATATACTTGAATATGATTACAGAGACAAGTAAGAGTAGTAGTTAAAGAAAGTAAGGATAAAATCAAAATCAGAACAAATGAAGAAAATGCAAATCGATTTTGATGGAAGCAAGAAACTGTTTTATAAAATGGCGTTGACCGCTACGAAAGGAAGTAGTAGCACACAGTCAGCATGAGAAATAGCAAGGATGAAAGGATATATCATACAGACAGGATACTAGATGCGTTGAGGGGCTCTTTCAAGGAATTATTGGGAGAAGCAGCAATAGGGCAGCACAACTGCGACATAGAACACGATGCGTTAGAAAACCCGGTTGAGAGAATCTGTGCCTCTGAAGTTAGGAATATAATTAAGAACTTAAAAAATAGTAAGGCTGCTCAAAAAATATGGGAAGTCCAGTGTGGATTTATGCCAGAAAAATCGTGTTTAATGAGGTGGATAGAAGTAAACTTTAGGAAGTCCTGAAAGAGTATGGAGTCAATGGATAGCTCCTACAAGCAATAAAAACAATATATGCAGGTAGCAAAGCGAGTGTGAGGGTAAATGGCAACTCAGTGACTGGTTCGATATTATGCAAGGTGTTAGGCAAGGATGCGTTTTGTCCTCATGGCTATTTAATATATTCATGGACAGGTATCAAGTGGGTTAGCGTCCGCAGATAATAAGATTGTTACGGCAGAATCAATCAAAGACTTGCAAAGAGTGTTGAGCAAACTGAATAAAAGTATGTCGAACGTCGGCCTCCAAATTAACGTGAATAAAACAAAAATTATGGTCTTTGAAGGAAAAAACTTTGTTTTTATGAGACTCCAAAAAAGTATAAGTAAGTATAAGTAAAAGTATAAATATATCACCAAAAATTAAAAGATTTTTTAATTCTTACATAGATGAGATTCTCATTGTAACGAATAAGAAGATTTCTCAAAATTCCAGCTTCATGGAGGTCTCCCAAACTGATCATATCTTCCACACCCTGCACCGATGTAGCGTGCATGGCTTTTATACGCCTTTCTGGAGTTAGCCATTGCTCCTATAAATATAAACAAAAATATATTTGACTTGAGAATAATAACAACAACAAAAAGTTAGTCAAAGTAGGCAAATATGCAAATATAAATTTTTCATATATTTATTTAAAATTGTAACTGATGTGAAAACTTCATGATTTTATAATAGATTCATAATACCTAAAAGCCAATATTACATCTTTCTTACATTTTTTTCTTTACTCCCAAATCTCAACCCTACATCGCAAGTATTAAGTTCCAAGCTTTAAGACTCAATCCGTTCCAAAACATATACTAAAATAGAGAGCTGAAACATATAAGTCTCAAAAATGTAACGCCCAAAATCTGAGTGCCAAAAATATAAGACCCAAATATCACGAACGGACACGCTAACAAAAGTATGTGGGTGAAACCCGGGTCTACGAAATCCAAAAAATGAAACTAAAATGATTCCCGAACTAGGCATGTTAAGCTGACACAACACTATTTAGGTATACAGATGTGGCTCGTTTAGGGCTAATTCGGGCCCCTATTCCCTAATTTAGGGATTCATTTTTTGTGTGTGTAAAAAATGGTGTTTGCGCCAGCTTAACGTTAAGCGGGCACAACAATACTATAAAACGTAGTAAAATAATGTACACAAATTTCACATTATAAAATAATGCAGGGCTCATTTAGGGAACGAGGAATATAATTATCAAAATTTTTTAAAAATTGCTTAAACAATTTTTAATTAAACAAATTTATTTCCCTTGCATAATTTCAAGCTCATTTAGGGCTCCTCAAATATCGTCGTTCGATTTTTCCTTTTCCCCTTTTTTTTGTTGAAATATTTGGTGTTGTGCTAGCTTTGTGTTTAAAATGAAGGACTTGATAATTGCACACTTTTCAGTGTAAAGGATTTGTAATTGAGCAATTTTGAATTAAATGCCTCCAGATTGAATTCAAAACAATGAAAAATTAGGACAATTATTTCTCAAATTCAAGCCTAAAAAAGAGCAGATTTTAGAACTAGTCATTGAATATTGACGTTTTTTTTTATTTGAAAAATGTTCCAAAAAGTTCGACATTTCAACCACAGTTAAAAAACCATTTTTCTATTGAACAATTTAATAATTTCTTTAATTGTTAATGGTTTCAATTTTAGAATTCTAAATTTTTCATTTTTCCCTATCATAACTTTAAATTTTGCGATTAAAATTGAAATGGTTGAATTTCGAAAAGTATAACTAAAATTTTTTAAATTGTTAATTTCTAAACGATTTAAATTTACTTATAGTATATTAGATCACAAGTAGGGTTAGGCACGTCTTAATGTTCACAGGACGAGTAGTAAAACCATGGCCTTCGGAAATTGTTTTTCTAGTCGTTCCTGTGAACATTGAATTCCACGTGAAGACGTGTGTAACCCTACAAGTGATGTAAGCTATTTTATACGAAACCACCATTGTATCAGACTGTAGAGCTCCCTGAATAGTGAACGTTAGATAGCCCTTTACCGAAATGTTGCGAGAGCGTCCTATGAAGTAAATGTTTTTTGATAATGATGATGTTCACTGTCCTAACATTCTGCTGTTTTCTTTTTTTTTTCTCCATTTGACAAAATTTCTCGAAAGCCAGCTCATATTTATCCTTAGATTTTTCGGGTAGTAAATCTTGTTTTGATTCTTTCACTTCTTCATTTATGTTGAGGGGAGGCATTTTGGTTGGTTTGCCATGATTTTTAGTGGACGAAGATTTAAAATGATAAAACTTTGCGACGTAATTGGAGATAACTGAAGGTTTCACGGATTCTATTGTTATAGATGAAAACATACGATTGATGTGGGAGTCAGTTGTTTGAATTGTGATTGGTAATTTCGTATGGGGCGAAATTTTTAAAGTGCTTTGTTCCGAGAATACATTGTGCGTTATTCAGTGGCCATTTGTGGGCTATCTGACGCTCACTTTTCTGGGAGCGTTATAGGCTCTTAACATGGCGGTTTCGAATAAAAGTAATTTAAGTAGTTTAAATTTTGAGATTAAAATTGAAATGTTTGAATTTCGAAAGGTATAATTGACAATTTAAAAATTGAGTGTCCCCATTCAAGAACAAGATATAGAGTTTTCTAGCGCGGTGGCGTTGGCCCCTGACGACTAAAAATCGAAATACGAAATTTTGAATTTTAAAACATAGATTATTGTATATAATTATATTTCGCATCTTTTTTCCTTTGCAAGAAGATCATATCTTTTTTAGATTTTAAAAAAATTGCAAAAAACTTTTTTTTTTAAAGTCAAGTTTTAATTCTATTTTTGTTTTCAACTCGTGCTCAAATCCACAGTTTTTGGAATTTCTTTATAAAATTTATAGGAGGCATTCCTTATAGTGTTTTTCTTATGACGGTTAGCGATACAAATTTTCAACTTTATTGATAACAATATAAAAAATTATTTTCTAGGCCATTGCATAGTTCGATCCACAAAACGTTTGAACGTTTCGTTTATCGAGGCAAGTTTGAGCAAACAAAAACTTCCTGCGGAGAAGTTGTTCAAAAAAATACAAAGAAGTTTTCTGCAAAGGATTTTTTTTAAATAAATTAATAGGTAAAAAACTGTGATCGCTAAACTTTAAGCGCGCGTCTGATCTTCTATGCGTGGATTATTCCGAGTCGGGACGTTGGTTTTGAAAAGCCTTATTACGGAATTATTATTGAAATTATTACCAAAACACGCTTTTATCACGATATCTGTACAGAATTTCAAAATATAAAAAACGGGAACCTCATTTTTTTCAGCTTCTATTGAAAGAGAAAAAAACTAAATATTATACGTACTCTATTTCTGCATGTTTTCTTAACATTTCTAGCCCACGCTTCTTCTTTTTTATTATTCGTTTCCTCCCTCTAGAAGAATCTTGAGATTCGCTTTCCATTATCGAAATTTGAAAATTCGTTTTGATAATAATTTTATTATTATAAATTATGAATTTTATTTTCACTGAAGCGAAAACTCGCAATATGCGTACGAAGCGCACACTTCGGTACTCAGAATAGAAATGATCTATTTTGTTTTAGCAGAAAACTGCAATGTTTTGGCTACGTATGGGATCAAAAAGGCTGAAGGGCGTTTGACGGTCATCTAACACTTGAATAATCCTCCTATATTACATTTCGAGTTCATTGCACCACCGTATAAGGAAAGATGTTCCGACTCAGCATAATCCACGCATAGAAGATCAGTCGCGCGCTTAAAGTTTAGCGTTCACAGTTTTTTACCTATTAATTTATTTTAAAAAAGCGTTTGCAGAAAACTTCTTTGTACTTTTTTGAACAACTTCCCCGCAGGAATTTTTTGTATGCTCAAACTTGCCTCGATAAACGAAACGCTCAAACAGTTTGTGGAACAAATTATGCAATAGCCTAGAAAATAATTTTTTATATTGTTATAAATCAAGTTGAAAATTGTTATCGCTAACCGTCATAACAATAACACTATAAGAAAGGCTTCCTATAAATTTTATAAAGAAAGTTTTTTGCAATTTTTTAAAAATCTAAAAAAGATATGATCTTTTTGTAAAGAAAAAAAAAGATGCGGAATATAATTATCTACAATAATCTATGTTTTAAAATTCAAAATTTCGTATTTCGATTTTTAGTCGTCAGGGGCCAACGCCACCGCGCTAGAAAAATCTAGGTCTTGTTCTTGAATGGGGACACTCAATTGTTAATTTCTAAACGATTAAATTTACTTAAAGTAATAGAAAATTTTAAAGGTTTGCGTACAAAAAGGTTTTAATATCACAATACTTCGCGACTAATTTTGTTTTGTTTTTTGTTTTAGATGAAGTTCGGATTTTTTTAAGTTTCAAGTTTCTGAAATATTCATTTTTTAATATTTTCCATTTAAAATTACTTTTTATTTCGAACGCTTTTTTCGGAATAATTCAATTTTAAATGTTAAGAATTGAAAATTTTTCCATTTTGAACGTTGAAAGTAAAGGTCAATTTATTTTTTATTTATTCAAATGACGAGCAAATAGCCCAATTACAGATGTAATCAACAAAGAGTATTTAATTTCTAGTTAGTCTAAACATAAACTAAATATAATCTTAATTTAAACATAAGAAAAATCGACTAGAATGTACGATGTGACACTAGCGTAGAAACGAGAGTATGAAGGGCCGAAGACAGTAAGCCCTTTCTTATCTAAATCATTTGCGATTCTAGTCATTCGAGATATTGGTGAATGTTCGCCGCAACTAAATCTGAATTTATATAAATGAAATATGTGAGATAGATCAGTAGAGCTTCGCAGGGATCTACCCGGTACATGTAAGTGTACACTTTCAAGTAATTGAGGACAGGTAATATTTCTATTGACTAGCTTGTGCATAAATAGAATATCTTGCGCTTTTCGATGTGACTTCAAAGAGCTGATATTTAAAGCAGCAGCAATATGCGAATAATCGTGCCACAATCGTGGATTAGGAAGACCTAACTTAATTGCCGCCCATGAGAGAAACCTATGTTGAACCCTTTCCAGTTTTTTAATACACGAGGCGTAATGTGGAGACCAAACTTGTGAGCAGTATATTAGAATGGGTCTAACTAACGTGATATATAATAAGCGTAATGTGTATGGTTGTTGAAATTCAACAGAGTGACGTTTGATAAATCCCAACATCTTTAGACATTTAGCTGTACAATAATCAATATGCTGGAGGAAAGAGAGTTTATCATCTACGAAAATTCCAAGGTCGCGCATTACATGAACAATTTCGAGGACAGACCCGTCTATCGAGTATTGGAATTCGACAGGATATATTTTTCGCGAAAAACGCATCGTTTTACACTTAGAAATATTTAAAGTCATCCCATTTTCCAGGCACCACATATGCAAGACGGTAATATCTTTTTGAACTGCAACAGCATCCTCAAGGGATGTAATGATGGTGTACATTTTTAAATCATCAGCGAAAAGTAAGGCAATGATAAATATTTGTATAATGTCATTAACATAAATATTAAATAAAATCGGACCCATGTGTGATCCTTGAGGTACGCCAGACGTTGCAGTAAATTCGCGGGAGTACACACCGTTGAACTTCACAGCAAGCCGCCAACCGCCCAGATAACTATTAAACCATTCTAGTAAATTACCATGAATTCCAAATGCCTCTAGTTTCTGAATCAACCTCGTGTGATTAACCTTGTCGAAAGCACGAGAAAAGTCAGTGTAAATTACATCAACTTGCTTATTACCATCAAGCGCCTCCGCAATAAACTGAGTGTATAAAGTAAGGTTAGTACAAGATGACCTACCAGAAATAAACCCATGCTGCTCCTAGGCAATACAATTTTTACACCAAATTGAAAGTTTATCTGTTAAGATACTCTCAAAGATTTTTGCTATTGTGTTTATTATATTTATCGGTCGATAGTTCTTAACATCCGATTTATCATTTGCTTTGTAGATTCGAACAACGTAACTAGATTTCCATTGAGCAGGATAGAAAACAGGTAGATAAAGATTTAGTAAAAAGGTACCACATTGACCTAGAGATTTCGCAGCAGCAGTTTTTATAGAATAGAGGAGGGATGCGATCGGGACCAGGACATTTATTACAGTTTATTACACTGAGTCTCTCAAAAACTTCTGACAAGGCGATTTCAACATTGCGAATATCAAGGGTAGAACTATTTAATTGTTTAAATTCGGGTAAAGTATTCGTCTCATAGACAGAAGCAAAGTTATCTGCAAATAAATTGGCGATTTCCTGATCAGTTCTGACTTGTTTGTCTTCCAAATGCATCACGTTAGGCATGTCACTGCAAGATCTATTATTATTAACACGTTTCCAAAGTATTTCGGGTTTCCAGAAATACTATGCTCTACATTATTAATATGACCAATATGGCAATTCTTACGTAAAAATTTGCACATGGCCCTTAAGTTAGAGAAAACTTCGCGGTCTGTCTGATTCCCTGAAGTTTTAAATCGATAATGAGCCGCTCGCTTTTGGGCAAGCATATTAACTAAGTCTCGAGAAAAATATACAGGATATTTATCGCTACGAGTTTTTCGCCATGGTACATATAATTCAATTAAGTCATACAAGACCGCGTAAAAATAAGTGACACAATCCTCTATAGGTAATTGAGTAAACAATGCATCCCAATCTACTGTCCCCAAAAGGGAAGTTATTGCTGCGTAATTCGCATTTTTGAAATCTAGATAAATGTATGTATCAGAGCTTGACGCGATTATTTGCTTTGGGAGAACAATATCTAGTGGAGGGTGGTATACATCGCTGGGCAAGAGAGGATCGGAAGATTGACGCACAGTAGTTGCATAAAGGGAAGTAAAAACCAAATCGAGAATCTTACCTGAAGTATTCTGCACTTGATTTTTTTGGAAAAGGTTATAAAAACCGCACGTGTCAAAAAGCGCATTTGCGCTCTCTCTTGCAGAAGGCAATGCCCCGTTGCTAGAGAGGATACGTAATCATCGATCGTCGTTGGTCCAGCGAATGTTAGGGATGTTATAGTCGCCAACGATGATTGTAGCCGTAGGTTTCGTAGACTCAAGAGCAGATTCTATAGCGGTGCAGTGATTTAAATAAACCTCTGGACGTGATAGTGGCGGAATGTAAGCAGTTCCTAACAAAATGCGCTCATTTCCATTGAAGATTGTTACAAAAATCTGCTCGACAGAAGTAATTGGTGTTCGATATTCGAAGCTTCGAAATTTCGAGTGTACCGCAAGTAGTACTCCCCCACCTCGTTCAAAGTTACTCGATAGGTTATCCCTATCCCTTCTGTAGATAGTGTAGTTATTCATACCCAAATCAGCGTTGAAGTGATTGGAATTGAGCCACGTTTCTGTCAAAATGATAACGTCGTATGTAAATTCCGAGAGTGCAATAGCATGCTGTAGGTTGATAAGTTTGGTTTGTAAGCCACGAACATTTTGGTAATAAATATTAAGGTTACATGGTGAGTCACATTGTTTACTTGGAGCAGACCATCTCTCTTGTTGTCGGCTGGTGGTAGCATTCAAATCGAATTTCTCAAGTAAGCTGCCGGAAGAACGTCTTGACAGATCCAATTGCTATTCACGAGCATAGTCTATTCTACTGGCCGCTCTCGACAGAGCTTTCTTGTAGGATAAACAGTCTTTGCTAAATACTGTGTGGTCGAATTTTACGCCAGGGATCTGCAGAATTGTGGCCGCATGTAAGCAGTTCGTACATTTTCTTATAGAAGACGTACATTCGGCTTCTGGGTGAGAACCGCTACATTGTGGACAAGAGTGTAAAGTGCTGTGACAGTGTTTAGCCATATGGCCATATCTGAGACATTTCATGCATCTCAAAACGCTCACATGATCGAGCACCGTGCAGCTTCCCCACCCTACATAAATTCTACGTTTTTCTACTAGTGTGTTGTGAGTGGTTGGATCAACTTCGAGAATTACTGTATAGAAATGCTTATTATTTTTGTTAACTTTTTTGAAGTGAACTTTCATCTTAAATTCCGGACCATCAGAAATTTGGTTTTGGTTGCAGATTTTGGGGATAAGCTCATCGTTTTCTTCAATTTCATTGGCATGTATACCCAAAATTTTCACTTTAGGATAGATCTTACGTGGATCCTTAATGGTTTATTCGTCACCTAGCTAATTTTTAACAGCCTGATAGCTTCTCCCTAGAGTTGAAGTCCGAACAGCTGATTACGACACCCCCACCTGAGATGTTTCTTACTGATGTGACACGAGCCGAAAGTTCACTAGGACTTTATTTTTGACGGCTTTCGTCGTTCCTGCCATGTTTGTGTCTCGTTCTTAGGCTTTATGATAAGGGCTGCGTCTCGATATGAAGTAACAGGCCTCGGCCGAGTCCCGCCATCTTGCTTCCTCATTTCTTCAAACTCTGCGGCTTTCATCTTCATAATTTTTAATTCCTTTTTTAGTGAATCGATCATATCATCTTTACGATTGATGATTACCTCTTGTCTTTTCAAAAGTTCAGGCAAATAAGATACTTCAGTTCCATCTTTCGTAGACTCAGGCGTTGAAGATGAGGTATTAGGAGCTGCACAGCACTTACACCTACCTCCATTGAGGCACACCAGAGCTTTTACACGGGCGGCACAGCTTCTATGATACGTAGCACCACAATATTATTTTTGCAACACCCACCTCTAAAGTTGACGTTTGCATGCTTCTAAATTGTGCCTAAAGGACCTTATTTGAGCAGACTGTGTGCGTATAATTTTGGCGCATGCGCAGTTTGAAGATGGCTTACTTTAGGCACTGGTGAAAAATCTGCACATGCGCACTTTCGAGATGAGGTACTTTAGACACTGGCATAGTTAACTTTAAACACTGGTGTTGGTATCTTCTTGAAATAAATTTAGATTTAACTTGAACAAATGTTTTAATGATTGTAGTTTTGTTTTTAGGGTTTCGTAGCCCCCCCCCCCCCCGGCAAAAGAGCATAAACGCCAATATTTTTTTTTAATAATTTTTTTTCCAACAAATTTTTTTCAACACATTTTTTTTTTCAAAATTTTGTTCTCATAAATTTTTTTTCAAAACTTTTTTTTTCACAAAATTTTTTTTCAAAAATTTTTTCTCGCATTTTTTTCCAACATTTTTTTTTTCAAACATTTTTTTTTCATAACATTTTTTTTTTCAAACATTTGAAAAAAAATGTTCAAACATTTTTTTTTTTTAACATTTTTTTTAAAAAGAATGTCTTTACTCCACTATATGCAATATAAAATTAGTATTTTTCGTTACCTCCTCCTAGCAAGTTTTTCGGACGGGCGTGGCAAAAAATAGCGTGTGATACACGTGCGCATAGGTGATTGGTAACTCGTGTGATTGCATCATTCGCTCCGGCTTATGCTGCAAAACTCACACTCGCACACAATCACCTATTTTGCGCACTTGTATCACAAATAACTATAATGCACACAACCGATTTCACAGGCGCTAATTTGCAACACTTGTACATTGGTAAAAGATTCGTACCCGAGATACTGTCGTCTATGACAGTTTTTTCGGAGCCGTCCGAATCGCAATCCGACCCGTCGGCCATGTTTAAATAATAAATTAATAATAATATATATAATATATATAATATATAATATAATAATATAATAAGGCGTAGGGATGTGGCGACCCCATCGCCCGAGAGCTTCGACTCTTGCAGTCAGCCACGTTGTTTTGGGCTAACTCCCCAATGCAATG
>CAKNYM010034248.1:0-20971 GCA_932195095.1 Andricus curvator
TTTTTAAATGTTAAACTGCGATTTTGAGTGTTAACATGACATTATTGCAATTTTAACCTTATCTATTTTACAATTATTTAGCCATACAGGATTTTGATTTAAACTCGTACAATTTTTAACAATTTAAATTAAACATAACAAAGTTTTGAACGTTTAAATTCTAAATCCACATTTATTTTCAATATTACAGTTACTTTCAGTCAGCATGCATATAATTTTGATAATTTTAATAGTAATTTTTTTAACTGAATTTATTTATGCGATAAATGACTTAACACTAATGGTTTAAAATTTTAAAGCCTGTAAATTTAGTTTTTCTAAAAACTTGAAATTTTTTGCAAAATATAACTGAACATTTCCATTTTTCGAACAAAAACTATTCAATATTTTGCAAATACGTAGCAGAATTCACACAACTTGACTACTTAATTTTGAGGGTCTCCAAAAACCTTTTTACTACTACAAATCAAAAACTAAAAATATACAAGCTTGAGCGATTAAAATTGAAGATAATGATTAATTTTGGAATTTTAAACTCTGCTTTAATTTGCAAGTCTCTAATTTATAAAGTTTTATTGAAATTATTCTTTAAGTGTTTTTAATTTACAACTATTTTCAATTATGAAGTGAAATTAAAGGGCGTTACAAGTGCCACTTTATTCAATATTATTGAATTTTCTCTTAACTGAACACTTATTCTTGGTGTTTTTTGAAGGAGATTAAATTTTTTATTATCAGAAAATACATAAGGATTCCAGAGAGATGGATAATAATTGCTACCATAAAAGACGTAGTGGTAAATATAGAACTCACGGTAGACGTTTGTTTCTAAGAAAATTTGCCCGATTAAAGTAAGTAAGCAAAAAGTTTGCTTTTATTAAATATTATTAAATATTTTCTACAACGATTGCCTCTACGTTTAAAATAATAATGAAATTTATGACACCTTTGTAGATTAGGTTTCCGAGTCTCGCTCATAATTTTTTATTCTTACATAGTCTTTTTTTTTAATTTAGTGTAATTTTCTGAATATATTTTTGTCAAATGTTAAAAATTTGTTTAGTAAAAGTGATGGGAAAAATTAAGAAAGCTCCATACATTTACATAACCTCAAATAAAATAAGTATGATAATTGGAATTGTAAATAATTTGATGGCATTTTTAAGGAGGCTTCAGATCATAACCAAAACTGATAAATTGGGCAATGAGAAAATTGTTCTTAACTTCAAGATTTTAAATGACATACTAAGTTTAGAGAGAATAGTTGATTCCAATCTAAATTATTTTTACGACGTTTTCGAAAAACTCATTCCAATGAATTTTGTTAAAAGTTTTCTTAGCTCCCATGAATTGATTTTTCAATTTTACGACGAGGTTTTTCAAATTTACGTCCCTTTCCATTGAAATTCAATTTCAATAATAAATTAATTTTTTTATTAATAAGAATATTGACTTTACATATTATAGACTTTTAGACCCAAGTATAATCTTTCATCATATATTTTACAACTTGTGAAGAAGAAACAAAATGAATAATGAAAGTATCAGAAAATCAGTTCACTCGTTATTCATTGTTATGGAGAGACTTATTATACTTATTACTTATTATTATTTATAGACTTATATTATATATAGATAGACTATCTATAGATAGACTTATATATAGATAGATTATATATATACTTATTATTATACACACGACTTAATACGACTTATTATACACACGAAAATACAACTACGTATCGTTGACGTGGATTTTATAATTCCTAATTATAAAATCCCCATTTTAAAATGGGAGTTGGTACTCTGTGCATGTGTTTTTACGTCCGCGTTAGTAACTTTATCTGTTTAGAACACTTTTTTCATTTTCTAGGTCAAAGTGAACGAGCGACGTCCTAATTTGAGTGTATAATGCCTGGGCAGTGGTTATAAACGTTTTCTGAAGTTGCGCGATAGGTATAGCTTCTCACTTTGTATTTGAAAAAATCGCTGATCATTGATACTTACTGCTCCGTACTTATAGTACTTATCAGTAAAACACAGCAGCATACACACTTAATCTCGAAGTATCATTTCTTGATTCAGTAGTATATCGTTCCACTGCAACGCTTTGATCTGATGCTGGATTATTTGAAAACAATTTAAATGTACGTTATAAGAAATGTGAATACAGTTGTAATTTTAGATGTAGTAGTAATATAGATTACAATTTTTTTCAAAATGGTCCAGCATCGGATCAAAACTTTCCAGAGCAAATTATACTTTTGGAGTTAGTCTGTATACTCTCTAAATCTGAATCAGCGAAAATTCGCTGATTGGCAGCGCATATACGCTGATTTAGTCAGCTATAAGTATACCACTGCGAATCAGCGAATATTCACTGTTTTAATCAGCGACACAGTAATTCGCTGGTTCAAGCAGCTGAGTCGCACGGGTTTAATCAGCGATTACTCGCTGATGAAATCAGTGTTTCGCACTAATTTCATCAGCGCATTCAGTTTTTTAAAATTAATGAGTTATTAAAATTATGGGGGTAAACGAAGACTATTTTCTATACTTAAAGCATG
This sequence comes from Andricus curvator, assembly GCA_932195095.1. Taxonomy (NCBI): domain Eukaryota; kingdom Metazoa; phylum Arthropoda; class Insecta; order Hymenoptera; family Cynipidae; genus Andricus; species Andricus curvator. The sequence continues at coordinate 2,568 of CAKNYM010034248.1, forward strand.
TTGTAATTTTATTTCGACATATAAAAATTTGAAAAACGAAAATAAATGGTTGACAGATTCAAAAAAAAGTTTGAGTACAGTGTTGAAACGAATGGAAACTTAGTACGCAAATCGAGATTAGCGACTTGTACATCAAAAGTACAAGCAATTAGTAACGTTATAGTAGTGAGGTTGCTGAAAATCGAATCGTTAGACCCTATTACAGTAATGTAAAAGAACGACATCGAAAACTGGATATTTGAGTTTCAGAGAAGAAAATTTAATTATTATGAATCTCATGGAAGTAAATTAATTTTTATAATGTCTAAAAATCATGCTAAAATTGTCTTAAGCCTCTAGTACCTTCCTTTTACTCAAAATGTACCTACAAAATTAAAAGTCTTAAAAAATTGTATGATAGTTTTCACAGTTTATAAAATTGCAATTAATTCAAAGAGGTTTATACAAATAAAATATTATCCTAGAAATAGTCAAGGCAAGATTCAACAAGATTTCTGATATAGATTACGAAAGTAATTTAGCATTAGCGATTTTTTTCAAGTTGGAGAATTACCATTTTGGAAACTTATTTTGACTGCACGAAAGCTACTAAAGATGATAATCAATTTCTATTTTCATTTCTTATGACGAAACAATAACTTTTTTGTTGCTCTACCAATAAAGGTGTAGAAATTCTGCAGTCCCACAGGGTAGCATACGTTGAGGACGAAGTACGTCTTAAAAAGTAATAGATTACCATCGGTTATGTGTTTAGAAACATTATAAACATGAAGACGACTCAACTTTGTATATTCTAAAATTCGTGGACAATAATATGCTGGAAAATTCGACAGAAAGTTGTCACCTTTATCCTTGAACAAACACTCAAATTTGTTATCAATCTGCAAAAAATTATAAGTAAAATAAAATGATATGAGGATTCGTACACAGTTTCTAAATCCCGAAATTAAGAAACTAAACATTCTTTTCTACCATTCGACCATGATAATCTAATAATCGCGGGTATTCCTTAAAGATGTCTGAAATGCTGGGGCCTTCTTTAAGAATCCAATCTCTTTGGTTTGTTAATGTATCCAGCGAACATTATTCAGTATACTTCATATTGCTCTCCGAAGGAGTTTTGAACTTCATCCAAGAGCTCTGAATAAAGAGAAATAGAGAAATGAGCGTTGCACATTTGCTTCAAAATAATCAGTATAATAAGTTGACAAACCATTGGATCCAGTTTTTCCTTAGATAAGAGCTTATTCAAATTAGTGTTGTCCTTGTAAGGTTCATCAGACTTTCGTTTGTATTTTTTCTTTGATGGGCTCAGCTTCTTTCGAATAGTCCATAATCGAAATTCAATAAAACCTCGCCTTGTTTGTTCAACGTAGTTGTGCTCCTGAAAATTAATTTCTCAGTATTCTGTTTATTATACTTAGTTGTGAGTCATTAAAGACCATGTATGTAATCTAGACTCTGTCGCCCAATGCACTTTTTACAAAATTTGACAATAATAGGGTGGCGTAAAACTTCATTTTCAAAATTCCCGACTTTTTCCTGGCCAATCTTCCATGACCATTAACATTGAAGGACCATCATTTTAATTTTGTAACATTTTTAACATGGAATATTTTATAAACAGAGTAAAACAATTTGAGGTTAAAATAGAAAAAATTCCACTTTATTTATTCACTTCAATAAAAAAAGATAACTTTTTTACCACACAAGATAAATTATCAATCCAAAAGCATGAATTTTCAAGAAAACAGTTCAAGTTTCTAACAAACAAGATTACTTTTTAACAAATTAGTTAAATTTTCAACACAATAAAAAAATTTGCAACAAATTAGTTGAACTTTTAACCAAATAGTTGAATTTTGAACTTACAAAGCTGAATTTTCATCCAAAGGGTCAAATTTTTAAACAAAACAGAACAAATATTATTGTTATGGTTTTTGAACAGGCAAATGTCGTAGCTAATTTCTTATGTTAATTCTTTTTTGTCTACATGGTCTAAAATCAATATTTTTGAATATTTATTTTTTTTATTTTTTCTGAATTGTGAAAAAAGAAATAAAGAATCAACAAAGAAGAATAAACTTTAATAAAAAATAGTTGCATTTTTAATCAAATACTTGAATTTTTTAGAATAAATTTGAATTTTCAACAAACAAAGGTGAATCTCCAATCTAAAAGGACGAATTTTCTGTCGAAATAGACAAATGTTCAACAACATTTTTTGCAACTCTCTTGCTAGTTGTTTTCCCGATAGTTCTTCGTGCAGTGGCTCCATATCTTATTTAAAATACATTTAAATATAAAGTGCAGTAACCTGAAAGAAAAATTATTTTTTAATCTGTCAGACAATTTAAGAGAAATGTATTATACATTGTTGAAACTGGGCCCACGGTGAATTTTGTATAACTTGTTTTTCTTGAGTTTTCAAAATTAACGAAAATTATCGTATGAGTGGAGATTAAGAGGGTCCGTACCTATATATTTTTATATTTAATTTTTTTTCATTTTCCAGAACCAGCAGATTATTTATTAAAATAAACTAGTTTATGTGTGCGAAAGTTGTAGCCATGGAGAATAGACATAAGGAGACCAAAGTTCTGTACATTGACTACACGAAAAATGAGCATGTTTTTTCGCGAAGTACTCGCGCCTGAACTTCCCGTGCGTGGCGCTAGTATGAAGATACGTAGAAATATTGCCTTGTATAGCGGCCATATTTTTTGTACATATGTTCATACCAGCGCCACGAACGGGAAGTTTAGGCGTGTGTACTTCGCGAAAAAATATGCTCATTTTTCGTTACATTACTTTGGTCTCCTTGTGTCTATTCTCCATGGTTGTAGCACAAATCGAAATATATAGGATATAGGTGTAAGGTGCGGTAGAGGTTCTGTTCACGCAGACGGCGTGGAACCCAAGCGATAAATATGCAAATATCTTACCTCTGTTTTTGAAATCAAGTAGAAAAATAACTCTGATTATAACTGTTCCTTGCTTCTGCTACCACGAAATAATATCACGATAATTATGACCATAAACGTGTACTAAACGTCTGCTAACGTTTACCACGGCCAGAGCCACACCAAAGACGCAATGCATCTACCACTCCTGCTACAGCTTAAATCTAAAATCCGTGTTACCGGTCAAAATTTCTTCACATTCTTCAAGAATGCATTACGTTTACTGTCGAATAAAAATATTCTATAATGCCTCGAGAATGATCTAAATCGAGTAAACAAAATTTGTATAGCTGTGAAGAAATTAATAAAAGAATTTTCTCAAATGTACGCAAAAATTTGTGTGAGTAGCACTGACGAATTTTTTTACTATTATGCGCAAGCGCACTGATTCTTCAGTGAAACTCGCTGATTTCGCAGTGATAGTTTCGTTCACGGCTAAAAACAGCGAAGTTTTCGCTGATTCAGATTTAGAGAGTACAATATGCATTTGTCATAAAACGATAATCCTGTTGTAGAGATTGTCTCGTAATACAGAAAAATGGCAACAATATTAACAAATATATCAGGTGAAAATATGGTTACATACTTGATAAAGTAATTAATTAATATCGGGGTAGATGAATAGCCAGATTCTACATATGAATTTGGCAGAAAAGTTTCTGATAATTTTTATTATAACGGAATTGGATCGCCACTTTTCCAGTGCAGCACTTTCTCGTTAATAGTGAGGTAGTCATTTGAATACATACGAATTACAACTCAGAAATGGCTTCATTGATGGCCTTTCGCTCGATATTAAAAAGTGCTACAAAGTTTGCATTCCTGCCCTTTCCTCGCAAGTAGTTAAGTGTACGTTTTGTCTACATTTCTACCAAAATTTTTCTAGTTTGTGAGCTTATGGGTCAGTCTCTGCTATGTGTCAGTGTATCTCTCTTTCTGCTTATATGTTATTTTATGCTATGTGTCACAACTTATCTCTGTTTTCTTCTGTTCATATGTGTTTGCTTCATTTTCGCCTTCACGCTAACAGCACAAAGATTTTAACGAAGTGACTTAAATAATATTGATGATCTGAAAGAGATGCCTCACATAGTGCGGAATAGGTACCCGCCGAAATTTAATTGAAATTGTAAGTGCAGATTCTTTTTTAAAGTGGAAGCATAGAGGGAGGATGAGAGCGGATGTCTTCCTTGAACAGATTTCTTACCACGTTAAGAAAACAATTAGAGTCAGTTATACGCAGCTCAGTGACAATGCCTATAACCCTGTCTACAAAGACGATCCCAAGGACTATTCACAAAAAAAAACTTTATTATAAAGCCTTGAGGTTTGAGGTAATGTGGTTATTCACTTATCAGTCATTACAGTTTTCATTTATCTGTAAAAGCGTCACCTCTGTTTTAACAGAAAGTCACTGTAATCACTTCTTTGAAGGAAAAAGTCACTTCATTCACTGTTCTCCCTCTTATTGATACAAGGCATCTTTTCCATCGACTGTGCGAGAAAGGCTGTCTATTTGGCAAATAGGAGAAGTTACAAATTATGAAATTGCTAAGAAACTTGATACAGTACAAAGTTCCAAAATTAATAACTCTCTCGGTACATTTACAATTAAAAAAATTGACAAGTAATTCGCTGCACTAGCAGTTATTTCCTACAGTAACTATATAAGTGCCATTGAAACTACCTTTCTTTTCTCTTAGAATGCCAGAAACAAGGTTCCGAAGAAATTATTTATTAGTAAAAGCGAATGGAAAGTAAAAGTTTGGACAAGAGATATATGAAACATATTTGGGAAGTTTATACATATAACATGTATATGCAATAAATGTGTCCATTACAGTTACAGTTTATTAGGCTGGAACTGATTTGCGTTTTACTTACAAATTTTTTTATAACTGAGATAGCACAAAAGTTCCACAGCTGTAACTATTATCAGTAACGAGTCACTGCCCTGTAGTGCGGGATCAGTTGTTATGTTTGAGAATGTTATTTTAATTATAACTATTATTATTTAAATATGGAAGAAGACGATACATTTGCAACCAGTACCATCTAAAAAATGTAAGTATTCTTCTCCAATTCACGGGGAGACTTGGAGGGAGGAAGAGGGTGGTTGTCTTCCCCATAAGGACATAAGGTAACACACAACCGTTTCTCCTGTGAGAAACGGTTGCCGTTACTTACTTGCTTTAGGAATCGCTCAGCAGCACTGATTTGTCAACTCACTAAACTTCAAAAAATGTACTATTAACAATTTACACATGTTACAAAAATATGTATCTAAATGCTATCAGCGTCACAATTACGAGAAGTATTACTACTTTCCTGCAATAGAAGAGAGAGATAGAGAGAAACGAAATGAGACGAAAAAGCTTCTCTCCTTAGGTTAGTTGGTGCATAAAATGCATGGTATTCTGCCTGCAAATGAACAGCCTGATGATAGAATTGAAGTAAATAAAAAGTTAAAACCTTAAAAGGAGTATAAAACTCGTGACGAAAGTTATAATCTACGAAACAAAATAATTATACAAATAAAATAATAATTGACTGAGGCCAATTATTTAAACTATTAATAATCCTAAAATTAATAATAAATGAAATTACTAACGCCTCAGAGACTAGAACCTAAATATATATCTCTCTGATTAAACGCATCGCACAGTTTTTTAGGCAAACTGTTTGCCTATACAATGAACATTCATTTGACATGAGCAAGTCAACAAATAATACTCTATATTTTCAAAACATACTGATTTTTATGAAACTTGGTACCCCTGCTTGTTTTTACAGGTGCTGATTTTAAAACCAATGTTAAATTGTTTTGCATATTTTACAAATGGCATAAAAGTCATAATGGCAGTCAAAATTTTAAAATAAACTAATGCTTTTGTAAAGCTTGTTATGTATCAGTACGGAAAAAGACCACGTTGAAATAGAATGATGCTATTCAGAAATGCACGCTGAGACGAAAATATCTCGGATCTCGCCTGATATTGCCCGTATTCGAGATATTTTTGTTGTCGAGAACTTTTTGTTTTCAATTGTTTAATCTCATCCCGTCCCGACTTGAATATGCAAGCAAGATCGAGCAAGATTCTCGACAATGTTTACATTTTGAGTGTGACATTTCGCGTAAATCTAAAAAATGAGGTAGCAGAATTTTAACACTATGGCAGTGGAATAAGACGAATAAGAAGGCCGAAAAGAACCACCGTCAATTTCGAACTCATCAAAGTAATAACTAGATACTAAATCAAGTAATTAGGTATAATAATTTTACAAAATCTACCCAATTAATAGATAAAACATTAGGTTTGAAAATTGTAAACAAATTTAAAACTCAAAGGGTAGAAAATATAAAGGAACTAGTCCAATTTCTCATAACCACTAAACCAAGAAATAAATACAACATTTTTTTAGACAGAAATGAAATTCATTTTAGTTACAAAATCATTTATAGCACAATAAAGCAAATTAAAATATATGGAAAATGTCCAAGTAATCGTGACGATCCCATTAACCGATAAACATAGTTATAATTTGAATATCATGTTGAAAAAGATGTTAAAAGTAATATTCAATAATAAAAACAATTGATATTTAGCATTTCATAGTAGCGAATAACATTTCAATGCATTTAACTTAAATGAAAAGCAAGAAAATTGGCGCCATGATTAATGGTACGTTTATCTTATTATTTTTCTAAAAATTCGTTATATTTTTCTTATAAATTTTATTTATATTCGAATACACTTTTTTATATTTTCTGTCCTAAGAATCTTAATTTTGTTTATAATTTTCTAACCTTTTTCTACCCTTTCTAACCTTTTCTAACCAAAATTTTTCTAAAATTTTAGTTTTTATAAAATTATTTTACTTCAGTTAATATTAAATTTTTATTTTGATGACCAGAAAGCTTCCAATGGTCGTATTTGGCCTTCTTGTCTGGTGCATTATTTTTTTATATTTACGACAGATGTCAATTTTTTAACTTTATCGAGAATATTACCCGATCTTGCTCGTTTTCCGAGATTTTCGACCAAAATCACGAGATACGGGACAACTTCTGGCTGACGTCAGTCGGGATGGTTCCCGAAATGGATGTTTTCTTGTTCCCGTCCCGCCCGAATGCATCTCTAGTGCCATTCCGACGCTTGTCAATTCATATTTTGGTAAGTTTCGTAATGAAAAAATATACATGTAATTAGGCGTGTAATTCTGCGTGTAAAATAATCACACGTCGTAATTTTGGACAAACACACGCGGAATAACACGTGTGAAATGGTTATTTTCAGAAAACACCCTGTTGGCCATTGCTTGCAGTTTTTGTTATGCCCGTAGTTTACGTAATGCTTGTATTGTCCCAGTATTCAGCTGACACTTGGCATAAGTTAGCAAAATAAAGGCTGTCCATTGCTTTTAGTTTGTACAATGTACGTATTGCTCCAGTATTCAGTCTTTGCTTGGAAGAAGTTAGCAAAGTAAGGGCTGGCCATTTCTTACAAATAGTACGATACCCGTATTGTGCTGACACTTGGCACAAGTTACCAAGATAAAAGCTAACCATTGCTTGTAGTTTGCATAATAACTAGTACTGGTGTTCAAGTACTGGCATAGAACAAAGTTCACAATGTAGCAGGAATTGCTTCAAAAGGAACAAGCCAACCTACGGATAGCCATTGCGAAGGGTTCAGTATTACGCCCTTTGTCAATACTGGCTTCCGTAAACAATTTCTGATTGGGAAGCCTTTTGAAACTATAGGGAAAAGTTGCCTAAGACCTTCCATATTTTCCGAAAATTTTGGATTTTAAGGAACTTTAGATGCAAAAGCGATTACTAATATCAAAATTTGATCTTTGTTTCATAAAGTTCATATGCTTAAAAGTCAAGGCCCCTTTTAAAAATCTTTAAAGCTATGTAATTGAACACTAGATATTAATAAATTTTATTCGTAGTGTACTGTTTCAAAATATTCTGTACACATTTATAAAATATTGTTTATGCAAAATTCATTATAAAACGTAGAGTAAAAAATAAAATCTAGCAAAAAAACAAGTATTAACAAAGATAACGAACTTGATATTTATAAAAAGTTGTAAAATGACAAATGTAGATCAATAATTTACTGATATAAGGTGAATAAGCAGCATATTTTTAAAAATAAAGAGGTTAGGAAAGGTACTAATTAGGGCGGAAAATTCAATATTTTGCGCCATCTATCTACTCCCAGTAGAAATATTATCACAAAAATGTTACATCATATTTATATATTTATTTTTATAAGAAAGAATTACTTAGAATGAACAATTCATAGTGGTCGATTTATTTTAAAATCATTTAAAAGTGAAAAAAATACGTTGAAAGTTGAAATAGTATATTGCGTGACGAGGGTCGAAAGGCAGCAATTGCAAGAGTGAGAAGTTAGCTGCCCGAGCGAAGTGAGGGCTGATATCACACGAGTGAAATCGTTCCCTCGGCCCGAGTCATGCATACAATTTTTCATCATTTCGATTGAGGTATGATGAAAAATAATAAATTGAAACTTTGAACAAATTGGATAATCTTTCAATTCAATGTTGTTATATAACAACCTTAGTGCTGATATTAATAGAAAAATAAGTATGTTTGAGATAATTTTTTGGGACTGACCATGTCATCCGAGCGTGTTGATAAAAAAGTATAAAAATGCGCAGACCTTTACTTTTTGCAATTTTTAGTTTATTCAAATTTATCGTACGCCAATTTTAATTTTTAGACATTGTAGAAAAAAGTCAAAGTAACGTTAATGAGACTCGTTTTCTAGAAATCATTTCATTTCTAAAAATATCAAGCTGATTAATGCTATAGTGTGTCCGAATTTTAGACTCAATTCCCCTACTTCTTGTGAAAATTTAATTTAAATTTTTTAATTAATATTTCGAAAATAGAAGGCGGGAGGATTCCTAAAAGGTTGTTTATTATAAAAAATAAAAATTGAAAAAAAAAAAAACCAAATTAATAACTATATTTTGTTCGCTCGATTTGAGATTTTACCACAATCGTTTGGAGTCAAGATAGCGTTTTTACTGTCACCCGTACTTCAGAGTAGAGAGAGTAGTACGTAGAGAGTACGTATATGGAGTCTTGAAAATTGCGTGCATCCAGATTTCTTTCTGTGTAATGAAATTTTTCCAAAGGAAAATGGCTCAAAATTTTTGATCTGCACAATAACGAAATGATACAAAAAATGGTCTAAAAGAGTTAATTTCATTATCAAGTGGTAAAAACGAAACAATAAGAGGAAAATGATAAACACCTTTTCCGACTTCTGTATAAAGAGTGAAGAGACAAACAAATTATTCTCTCTCGAGTTGTGCAACAATAAAAGGATGTACAAATTCCCGACATAGGTGGCATTATATTTCCGATACTGCGAAGATTGATATTTTCAAAGATTCGATTGAGAGTTATCTGGACCCATCTCCTTATTTAGGGTATTCTTTTGATGCAGCTTGTGCAGAATTTCCCTTGACTTCGGATGTCGAAATTATTTTGCGAAAACGATGTGTTTCATTTTTAATTAGCTTAGCCAAAGAATTGAGGAATAGGTTACCTAGTCACTTAAACGTGATGGAGAAAATGCGTTATTTTTCAGTAAATGAGTGTCTAATGAAAGTAAAGCCTTCGATCACCGATGTGGCTAAAACATTTGTAAGTGATCAGATTCAGATCACGAAAATAGAAAATCAGTGGAATTATATTTCCAATCTACAATGGGAAAATGTTAAAGATACTTTTTTATTTTGGTCTGAGGTAGAATCATACCGCAATGCGTCTGGGTTAAATCCATTTATGGATTTAGCCGAGTTAGCGATAACTTTGCTTGTATTGCCACTGTCGAACGCAGATGTTGAGAGAGTTTTTAGTCAAATGAGCCTAATCAAAAATAAGTTGCGAAACAAAATGTTGCTGCCGATGCTACAAAGCATATTATATGTAAAGTATGGGTTGAGACGACATCATAAATGTAGCCACAACTACGTGATACCAAAAAGAGTTTTAAGAATGATAGGAACAAAGGAAGCGTACAAATCAAGTGCTGTGAGTAAAACTGCCAATACTGAACAAAATAATGCAGTCAGTATTACGATAGGAGCTGATGATGAGCTTGATCAAGTATTCGGATTACTTGGCGTTCAAGATTAGATTATTCATTATTAATCTTGTATATTAGCTAGATATTTTACTTAAGTTCGTATGTAAGAACAAATATAATATTATAAAAATGCACCTAATATTTTACTGACCTGATTGTTCTGTAAAAAAAGATGAGTTTATAATTAAACAAATTTAATTTTATTTAATTGTTTCAATTCGTTTCCACGTTTCACGTATTCCTGTCCTATTTATATTCTCCAAAAACTTTTAAAACATAAAAATTTCAATGAAATTGTAGATTTCACTATACTGAATACTGGTGAAATGTAATCTGTAAAATCTTTATTTAAATATTTAATAATTTTTTTATAATCTCTTTTATGATTGCTTTTTACTTTTTTTCATTTACTAATATAAATTCAAATTTCGCGCCCTTGAAAGTCAAATCTAGTGAAAAGTTAGTAACTTTTAGTGATTTTTTAATGCTCGAGTTTTAGTGATTTTTAGTGTTTTTTCGAGCGCCCGATTGTGTTTTTTTCCCTGGAAGTAGTTGGCCACCTTGAATTTAAAATGCTAGTTTGCAACAAAAATGATCATTCGCTTTTCCTGTGTAAAGTATTTCTATATCTTAGTTTCTATAGTATTTACTGTAATGACACTAAATAAAGTAGCTTATAATAATTCCCATATAGCAAAGGCTTCTTTTGAGCCTTTGTGCTTTGTGCACATATGAGGCGTTAGGTACAAAAACAACCTAACTCGAAATGTCGTGTTTTGAGATTAATCAATTTAAAGATTTCAAATTGTTATGCAACTAAGAAAATATTAATTTAAAAATTAATCCTTTTATACAAATAAAGTATCAACGTTTAGAAATAGAATCCTGTTGTTAAAATCGATTTTTTTCTCAAAGAAAGTATTTAAATAATGGAAAATAAACAAAAAGAGTTAGGTTGTTCTTCCATAGAACGGGGTTTGAGGATTTGTTTTTCACTAGTTTTACCTCTTAATCATTATTTAATGGTTTTTAATCACATATTCATTTATTTAAACAACATGATATTGTTAAAAACTCAAAAATTATTTATAAATTACACTTTATTATAAAAAATTATTTAAAAAATTGTCAACATGTTAATTTAAAAAAATATTTGCCAATCGATTCTATAGAAAAAATTCAGAAGAAAACTCCTTTGAGATTTTTTCGTTAAACGCTATGTTACTGGGGTAAAATTGTTATAAACAATTTCGAGCGAAAGCGGAAAGCCACATCGCATACGGGAGAGGACAGCGGCAGCGCGGCGTGCGTTGAGTATTACGCGATTCATGTTAACAATTATTGTTATTTTCACATTACTTTTAAGTTATGCATTAACTACTTCGGGATCGGTGATTCTGAAAAATTAATTTTCGGAAAAATAACCTAAATCGTGAAATCATGTGAAATCATGTGAGCGGGCAGGGGACACGCGACCCCGCGCGGTATATGCGTATGCGAGTGCGCGCGCACCTCGAAAATGACGTAATTCGAGATAGAAAAGTTTTTTTATGTTATTTTTAAGTTGTATACTATCAAGTAGGATTTACAGATTATAAAAACGCAATTTACTGAAAAACAACCTAACCAGGGTTAGGTGGTTTTTGTACCTAACGCCTCATATGATACTTCATATATATATGTTTCCTTATAGTTTAAATAATACATTTGGGTCTCATACAATTACATTATAAAATTACTTCTAAAAAACCTGCCCGCTGCGCGGGCACATTCTAATCGCGCGCCTCGCAAATTTGGGCGCACCTGGGGCGCGCAACTGTTGGTTCTCGCGCTTTGCGCTGGATAATATATTTATCTCGCGCTTCGCGCTCGGTCCTTGTATTTCCCCCATATTTGTGCACAGACCTGTTTAAATTAAACGTCAAAGCATCGACAAGTGTAATTTTTTGCTTGTGAATTCTCTTTTTTTAAAGCTCCTTCGGTCTAAACGAACACATTCTCCTCACCAGAGGCTCCAGAACGTGGGATTTTTCGGCCCCCACCACGTTCCCATCTGGGAGCAATACATGCAAACGTAGAGTGTCGGTGAGAAGACTCTGTTACGCATTGCGTCGGCCATCCTCGTGTAAAGCCGAAAATGCACGAGCATTCGTGGGCTATTAGGAGGTTTGGGTTGATTTTTGTTTTCAAGAATGACACCTGAAGGAAAGACTTCAAATGCATGTAATGAAGTCTCGAAATATTTTTTATTATGTCTTTCAGGAACGTATATGGGATTTTAAGATTAGATTAATAATATTTATCACTTTCAAGTGATTTTATTTTTTATTATTTATGTTTTATTTTTCAATCGATTTTAAATATTGCAAAGTTCAAATGATAATAAATAATTATCATTTTTAATTTAATGTATAGCATTAATGAGACTTCCGTTTCCAGTACCGAATGGTAAAGTACGCGTGGTTTTTTGTGCTATCTTTTTTGGTTTGAGCGACGAGTTTGCAGTTGTGATTGAGGCGAAAGGTGGTAAGGGAGGTCAGTGAAGTGAAGGGGTTGTGTGGAAGTGTGGGGAGGCTGTTTTGTAGGGTTAAAAGGGTTAGGAGGAAAGTTAAAAGTGATAATTTGGAGGTTAGTTGTCGAGGACGGAAAAGTGAGAGAGAAGATAGGGGACAGCAGATCGATAAAACAGGCCAGCATGTTTGTCACGAGGAGTCCAGTGGGCCCCGGTAGAGGGCAGCAGCAGGTTGAAAACAACCCCGGTACTGATGATCTCACTGTGACCGGCAAAACAGGGAGGGGTAAGGGTGATGCCGGGGATAGCGATGATGGCGAGTATGCTACGCCAGGGTACTTCAGGTGGGGAGAGAAGGAAGGGGAACTAGCTGACAGGAAGACTCGAGGTAGGCCGTCAAATCGGGAACTCCTTAATAGATCCAGAGCTAGCAGTTTAGGATCGAGACAACTTTTTGATAAATGGAGACAGGGGGGAGGGTTTGCGGATAAAAGCGATGAGGGGGAGAAGACGGAAGACAGTAAAAGATCAAGGGAAGAAGAAGAGGGGTATGAGCAGGGAGATGAAAAGTTGCGGAAAAAGATAAAAAAGAAGTCTCCAACGGAGAGGAATAAAGCAATAAGGAAAGTCGATCTAGAGAGCCTGGAAAATCTAATTAAGGGTTTTAGAGAGGAAACGAACCGAAGTCTGAATGGCATGCAAAAGCGAGGGGAGGAGGTTTGGGAAGAAATGAGGAAAGTTAGAGAGAAGTGGGAAGAACGGGATCTGGTGTGGCGGCAAGAAAAAGATAAAGTTTGGAAGCAGTTGGAGGATATTGAGAAAAATCAAAGGATAAGTGAGAAAGAGAGAAAATCGGATATGGAGAAATTGGCAGAAAGAGTGAGAAAGCTAGAGTGTAAGACTGAGGATATAAAGAAAGGGAATGAAGGGGTAAGAGAAGGAGAGAGTATAAAAGAAAAGAATGAGAACGTTATCCTAGAAAATGTGAGAATGAAATCAAGATTGAGAGAGTTGGAAAGAAAAATGGAAGTAGAAGAGAAGACAAAACGGAGTAGCCATATAGTGATTAGAGGAATGAAAGTGGATAGTGAATCAGGAAGAGAAGAAGTGGAAAAGTTGATGGGTGAAATTGGGGCAAAAGTGCACGTGGAAGAGGTAAATGGAGTCGGAAGGAAGATGGAAGGTAAATCGCGCATGTTTATAGTGAAAGTGAGAAATGGGGAAGAAAAAGTTGATATCTTGAGAAAGAAGAAAGCTCTAAAGGGAAGGGAAGAAAGGATAGAGGAGGATTTGACGTGGAATGAAAGAAGAAGAAAGTGGATGATGAAACAGAAAGCATGGAGTGAAAGAGTGAAAGGGAACACGGTATGGATAGGGAAAGACAGAATGTGGATAAATGGGAATGTGTGGATATGGGATGATGAGGAAGGTAAATTGAGTGAAGTGTGTAGGGAAGGCCCATGGCGACGAGGGCAAAAAGTGGAGACTAAGGATATAAGGGAGGAGGTAATGGGAACAGTAGAGTGTGAAAGGAAAGAAGTAGGAGAAAACGGAGCGACGGGGTTTCCACAAAAGTAGGGAGGGGATATAAGGACGAAAAAAGGGAGAAAGGAAGGAAGAATGAAGTGAGAGTAGCGTTTTGGAACGTATCAGGACTAATGAATAAAGATGAAGGATTCTGGGAAGAGTTGAAGAAATGGGATGTAGTGATGTTGAGTGAAACCTGGGTAGATGAGAAGGAGTGGAAGAGAGTGAAGAGGAAGTTACCCAAGGGATATATTTGGCAGATGCAAGGGGCAAAGAAAGATAAGGTGAAGGGAAGAAAGAAAGGGGGTATGGTGTCAGGAGTGAGGAAGGAATTGGTGGGAGAAAAAATAGAAATGGGATTTGAGGAAACTGATGGAGTTATAACGAGAATGGTGAAGATAGGAAAAAGAAAAGTGAGGATAGTTTGCGTTTATAGGAGAAGGGGAGAAGAAGAAGGTTGGAGTGTGATTAGGAAATGGGTGGCGAAAAAGGATGACGAATTAGTGTTGATAGGAGGTGATCTAAATGCGTGGACGGGGGAACAGGGAGGGGAAATATGGGATGAAGAGTGTGAGACTTTCAGGAGAAAATCGAAACACAAACAGGTGGACCAGGAGGGTAAGACTATGTTGGAAATCCTGGGAGAAACAGGGTGGTTTATTTGTAATGGGAACTCGGAAGGGGATGAGGAAGGCGAGATTACGTTTGCAGGGAAAGGGGAAACAGTGATTGACTACATTCTGGCCGAGGAAAGGATAAGGAGGCTGTTAAAAAGAATGGAAGTAGGGAACGAAATAGGGTCAGAACACTTCCCGGTCATTGCAACGTTGAAATGCGGGAATTGGAGAAGAGAGGGAAGGAAGAAGGAGGGAGCGACACGGAAAAAAGCAAAGATGGGTAAATGGGGAGTTGATAAGCTGAGAGAATATACGGAAAGAATGGAAGAAGAGAATGGTTTGATTGAAGATGGGGGAGGTGTGGATGAGATGTTGTGTAAGATGAGGGGAAGGGTAGAGAAGATAGTGGAAGAAATTAGGCCAAGTGAGGAAGAAAGAAGGGAGAAGAGAGGATGGTGGGATGCGGAATGTGTGGAGAGTAAAGAGCGCATAAAGCTATCATTAAAGAATTGGAGAAAAGGAGAGATAGACAAAAAGGAGTATAATAAAAGAAAAAGGGAACACGAGAAATTACTGGATGTCAAACGACAGGAGGAGAAGGTAAGGTACATGGAGGAGGTAGAAAAAGCAACAAAGGAAGGAAGAGAATGGGAGGTGATCAATATTGAAAGAAGTGAATGGAAAGGAATCAATGAAGAGATAAGTATGGATGAATGGACGGCATATTTCAAGAAATTGCTAGGAGGGGTGGATAGCAAGGTGAGGGGGGATGGTAGAAAGATCAAGGAGGGAGGAATAGAAGGTGGGAATGAGTTGACCAGAGAGGAGGTGAATCAAGCAATTGAGAAGTTAAAAAGAAATAAGGCGACAGGAGAGGATGGGATGGAAAATGAAGCGTTGAAATTTGGCGGAAGAAGGGTTAGAGAAGAGATTTGGGAAGTATGTAATAGAGTATGGAGAGGCGAAGGATGGCCGAAGGAGTGGAGAACAGGTTTGGTAGTTCCTTTATTAAAGAAAGGAGGGGGGCAAAAAGTGGAAGATTATAGAGGAATCACTCTCATGCCAGTAACGTATAAGATTTACGCGGAGGTGCTTAGGAAGAGATTAGAAGAACAGGTAGAGGAGAAAGAAAGTATTCCACACAATCAAACAGGATTCAGAAAGGGGATGGGGACAGTGGATAACATTTTCGTACTAAATTATTTAGTTAACAGGAACCTGGGACTGAAAAAAGGAAAACTAGTCGCACTTTTTGTAGATTTTAAGGCAGCTTTCGACTCGGTGAATAGAAAAGTTTTGTGGAAGGCAATGAAAGAAAGGGAGGTGGACGAAGATCTGATTGAGAGGATAAAAGAGGTCTTTACGGAGACAAAAACAAGGGTGAGAATAGGGGAACAGAAAGGAGAGGAATTTTGGACAGGGAGGGGTCTTAGGCAGGGGTGCCCGCTAAGCCCGTTGTTGTTCAGCATCTTGTTAGCAGACCTAGAAAAGAAAATGGGAAGGAAAGGTAAAGGGGGTATTGTCCTAGGAAATAAGAGAATATACTCGTTAGCGTACGCGGACGATGTGGTGCTTCTGGCAGAGAATGAAAGTGGAATGAACTTGCTAATGAAAGGATTCGAAGAGTACGTGAGAGAGAAAGACCTGACAATTAATGTGACAAAGACAAAAATAGTATGTTTCAGGAAGAGAAAGAATGAAGTAAAGTATGGATGGAAGATAAATGGGGAAATGGTGGAAATGGTAGAGGAATTTTGTTATTTAGGATTCTGGTTCGAAGCGGGAGGTGGAAACGATCTGCAAGTGAAAAAAAGGATGGAAAGTGCGAGTAAGGTGATGGGTCAAGTGTGGGGGATTGGAAAAAGAAGATTCAAAGAGGACTGGAAGATGAGAGTATGGCTGTTTGACTCACTGGTATGGTCTGTGATGTGTTATGGAGTGGAGATTTGGGGATGGAAGGAGTACAAAAAAGTAGAAAACATGCAAGAGAGATTTCTGAGATGGGTTATGGGAGTGAGTTGGAACTGCCCAGGTTATATGTTGAGAGAAGAAACAGGAAGAGAGAAATTGGTGATAAGGCAGAGGAAAAGGGTATGGAATTTCGAAGAGAAACTTAAGAGTGGTAAGGGTAGCAAAGTTGCACAAGCATGCCTGCAGGAAATATTAGATAGAGAGAGGAGAGGAAACACGTGACATTCAAGATGGGAGGAGGAGAGATGGAAAGTGAGAAGAGAATGGAGAATTGTGACGAGGGGAGGAAGTGGCAGGTAGTAGAGGCGGAAATGAGTAAGAAGCAGGAAGAGCAGAGATGGGAAAAGATTATAGAGTCAAAATATAATAAATGGTATAGATTCATCAAGATGGAAGGGGTCCCAGAATATTTAGGAAAATTGAAAAAGGAGAGCAGGTGGTCCAGAATGATACGCTTCAGAATGGGAGAAGGTATGAATGAGTGTAAATATTGGATGAGTGAAGAAATGAAAATGTGTAGGGTATGTGGGTATGAAAGGGAATCTTGGGAGCACGTGTTGGAGAGATGTACAGGGGAAGAGGAAGGGGGAAAGAGCGTTGTAGATAAAGTTAGGTGGATACTGAGCGGTTGTGGACAAGGGGAAAAGTGGATGAAGAGCTTAGAAGAGAAAAGGGAAGAGAGAATGCATGGGGAAGGTGAAAACCAAAATTGAAATATGGATAAGGAAAATTAGTGTTGCGTGTCTTTGAAAAGCTTGAAGAATAATGGTAAGAGGAAACGGAAGCCCTGGAAGGTCTCGCGCACTTGTTAGATAATAGTTATTAGCTAGTAAGATAATAGTTAAGAACTTGTAAATAATAAGAAGGCGAAGCGACTATAGGTTAAGATAAGCATAAGGCATAGAGGATAAGAGAAATTGTAAAAGATGTAAAGGGAACGGAGCCCTCAAACCCGTAAAAGGGAGAGTAATAAAATACTACTATAGCATTAATGAAATTAAAATTGATAAAATTTTAAATTATAAAATTAAATGAATTTAAAAAATTTAATTAAAATTTAAATAATTAATTTAATTAATTAAATTAGAATTAAATTAATTATAAAATTTTGAATTTTATAAAAATTTTAATTTATTACATTAATCAACGTTTTTAATGTATACTCTGATAATTACCTTTCTTTTCATGCTATTTTAGGCTATAATCACAATTTTGGGGATTTCAAGAGAAAAAGCCAAAAAATTATTACCTTGTCCTCATATGCTTTCTTAACATATAAAAACTTTATAAAACCCTCAATGTCTAAAAATATTTATCTGAACGTTACAAAATTAATTTTCCATAATTTTATTTTTATTGTGAAATAATTGTAATTGGAAATTAATTGCGAATAATTGTAAAATAAATTTAACAAAATTTATTTAATAAAGAAATATCTCATGATTTTTTGAGGACAAACAATTTTAAAGGTAAGTCTTTGCAGTATTTTAATAACTAATGACCATATTTTCTGAATAGTTTTCTTTGATGCTGCCCTGATAAGGTCAAACATGGTACAAAAAACAGTCGTGGAATTTCAAATAAAAAATGTACTCTGTATAAATTAATTTTGAAAATGAAAAATATTTATACCTTTTATAAGTATTCCCAAATTTTATTTGAATATGATACACAG
>CAKNYM010034253.1:0-26455 GCA_932195095.1 Andricus curvator
CCAAATAGTCCAAATCTGAAAAAGCTGAAAATTCTTGAAAATAGCCCAGACGCCGAGAATGAGAAATTACAAGTTAAGAATCGTGCATCCTCGGCAATCCTCGGCTTCAACGCCGAACCCTTCTTCGTGGCTGACCCGAAGCCGCCACCGAAATCAAACGAAAGAGCACGAAGGAGACAGTGAAATCATCCGAACCGACAAATTTTCGTTGCCGCGGAACGTGGAATCAAGTCACGGAGTGGGGACACACCGATACGCGGCGTTTACGTGTGTTGCTCCCACACGGGAGTCGTGGTGGGGGCCGCCAGCTCCCACAATCTGTGAACACTGCTCCAGAGTCTCTGCTCGCGCTACGGGGAGTCTGCCTCGTAGCTTTGACGAGGGTCGAGGCTGAAGCCTCGAAAACACACTCACCTAGTACTGAGCGTCACTGCATTTTTTTTCTATTGTTCTTTTCTTTTTGTTTATAACGTCAAATATAAACATTTTTTCAAAAAACCGAGACTTCACAGGAAAAGAGACCAATATTTAGATGAGGTATGCAAAATATCACACCGAAATATTCAACCGTGCGGCCGGAAACTGAAATTCCTTTTTATAACGCTGATAAATACCCTTAAGAACTAGAAGGGTCTGGGTATGGATCAGGACCCTACAGAAATGAAAGAGTCCAGGTTTGGAACCACACCCTTAAGAATTATAAGTGTCCAGTCCGCACCCGGACTGGTCTAACCTAAAACGTTCCGATCCCTGGTCTTTTCATCTATTTTTTGTTTTTTCTAAGATTGAAGTTTGGAAAAATTGAACAAGACAGAAACTGGTACTGAAATAGACCATTTGTGAGATCATATTAGAACGCCCAAAAAAGGATCCCAGATAAAAATGAATGCCTAGTTTTTACCGTGTGATGCCTTGCCGGTAAAATCAACTCATAATCGTTTTCTGGCCAAGCGAACATTGTTGATATAGGTGATATAATAGAGAAATATGCTTTTAGTGCGTAAAAAGTCAAAATTCTTCTGTCACCCTTTTTACGTTTTTTTGTGCGGTAAACGATTTTATATTTTACATAGATTTATATATTTGATAAAGAAATATAGACAATAGACAAGAATATGCGTGAGATATTGAACACAGACTGGGCTAAATAAACATTAAGAAATAAATTCGTGAATATTACATTTGAACAGAGACAGAAAAATATCAAAATAGATAGACTCAGCTAGAATCAGGGGATTGAGAAAGATAGAGAAAAGGCGGAAATTTCGATATTCCCGAAATATCCTGGAATGTTCCTAGCGAACACGATCTGTAAATGTTTCGTAACAAAAAGGTCACATTTATACAAAAAATTGTTACAGTCATGTAGCATAACAATTGCAGAACATAAAGGTCACACTGTTCTGCAACAGTGTTACTGTAAGGATACGTAACAGATATACCACAGAGTGATAAAACTGTTACAACACTAGTTACTCGTGTTCTAGCAAATGTGTTCTATAATTTTTATGGAAGTGTCTGCGCGTACCGAAAAAATCCAGCTATACGTACCGAAATTTCGGTACAAATAGCCCCTTTTCCAGCTCCCCTTATTTGTACCGAAAAAATCCAGCTATTTGTACCGAAATTTCGGTACACGTAGCCACGGCGAATTTTGATACGTATACTCGTTCTGTAACTACGTAACGTAATCTTTACGATACGTCGTTACAATTCTGTTTCATTGCAATTTAACAATTTCCCAATGTAACAGATACTAGAAATCTTGCGCGCGCCTCTGTTAACTTTTTTTTAATTGTTTTAAATGTCTTAAACATTTTTTTTTTAAATATTCCCGTGAAATTCCCGTAAAACGTTCAATTTTGCTTAAACTCTTCAAATTTCCAGGGCTTAACATATAATTTAATTTATGCTTATAAGCATATATATGTTTGAATTTTTTGTCAATGTAATATTATAGTTAAGCGGATCAACTCCTGAGATTATACCCTTTGAAAAAAAATGTATTCCGTATTTTTATTGTTTCGATAAACTTATTTTTAGTATTCACATCTTATGTTTCAATTATTTTTATATTCAAACTCCTTAAATCTTGAGATTATATACTTTGAAAAAATGCATCCCGTATTTTTATTCGTTCGATAAACCTTTTTTTAGTATTCATACGAGTTTTGATAAGTAGATGATTTACGTTATAAGCATCTGCCATCATTGTTATTTAAAAAATTAAAATCATGTAATAATTTTTTTCCATAATATATAATTATATGTATTGAAAATTTTTAAATATCTAAATTTTCGATTCTTAGAAAATATACCTAACATGTAAAATATTATTATATTCTTAAGTTACCACCCCTGCACAATATTTATTTTTCAGAAGTTATCCTCGTCTCTGAATTAGAATCGTTGAGAAATGGGTCACTGAATCCCTGGCGGACCGAACGAACGGAGCGGATACGCTACAGCGTATCCTTATAGTATCCACATCGTATCCTCTCCGTATCATGCAAGAAAAACTCATTAAAAAAGAAAGATTAACATTTCACTTGTTGAAATTCGGATTCTACGTGAAATTTTGAGTTAAAAGGTCACAGAGTAATCGAAAAAAAAATTTCACGTAGAATCCGAATTTCAACAAGTGAAATGTTCATCTTTCTTTTTAAATGAGTTTTTCTTGCATGATACGGAGAGGATACGATGTGGATACTATAAGGATACGCTGTAGCGTATCCGCTCCGTTCGTTCGGTCCGCCAGGGATCATATCAGCAAGAATTCTAACTGTTGCTTGATTTAATTTCATTGATTATGATATAGCTGTAAATTTGTCACTTATTATAATCAGTAATGATTTTCATTTTAAATAAGTGCAATCTCATTGATTCAAATTTCTAGATTTCATTTATTATTTTCTTCTAAAATTATTTTGGTCTTCCCTCAATTCTTATAAGAAAAAGATTTCTATTTTTATTCCTTGTATGATTTTTTGTATAAATAATCTAACGGGTATAAGGACTGGTGGTACATGTCGCTTTTTTCGAAAAAAAATCTATTTTTCATGTAACAATTAAGAGAAAAAAAATTTCTTTTTGTGGTACAGTGTTCTACTATTCTGCGAAGCAGGGAGCTGGTAAAGCAGTTATCGTGCTCGGAATTTCTTTTGCGCGACCCTAGCGGGAAAAAGAAAAACTACGATCCGTTATGACTCAAGTCTGCAGGTAATGAAGCGCCCACTCTGACCCACATTGATTCATCCAGGGGCGAACACACCGTATACGAAAACTAGGGGCCCCTACCCAAACTTACTTCGAAAGTAGTAACTTTTGTACATTGAATGACAATATCCAAGCTCTCTGTATAAACGGGCATAGATTATACAAAAATGCAAGATATCGATAATATGTGTAGCCCAATTTCCTCCGAAAATACCAGATTGATTCGCATTAGATTTTCTCATGAGGAAACGAAGATGCGCAATGAAATTTCACATTTAAATATATGTTTGAAAAATTAACATTTTAAACATTTTTTACAAGCTCTCAGAGTCAAAAAAACCAAGCGCTTGACATCTATAACCGGTTATTGCAGACAGCCTCTGAGTTGTGCAAACATTCAAAGTTTGTGTCTAATGCTAATCAATCTGGTATTTTCGGAGGAAATTGGGCGACACATATTATCGATATCTTGCATGTTTGTATAATCTGCCCGTTTAGAGCTTGGATATTGTCATTCAATGTACAAAAGTTACTACTTTCGGAGTAAGTTTGCCGAAAATTGTACCGTTACATTGATTCGGCGTGAATATTGCATACCGTTTTTCTGTACATTTACTTGTGATATTATTTTGTTTAGTTCGAGATGAATTGTTATTGGATGACTTAATCTGATAAGTACATGACATTTTCATATATTTTTTGGCAGCTTCCGTAGAAAAAAGCTTGATTTATTTAATCATAAATACCTGCTGTGCATAGTTGTTTATCAAATTTTTTTATAAAATAACAAATTTTTTTTCTCATATAATTTTTGGCAGATTCCGTAGAAAAAAGTTGATTTATTTAATCATAAATACCTGTTGTCGATAGCTGTTTATCAAATTTGTTTATAAAATAACAAATTATTTTTTTGTTTCGTATAATATTTGGCAGATTCCGTACAAAAAAGCTTGATTTATTTAATCATAAATACCTGCTGTGGATAGTTGTTTATTAAATTCATTTATAAAATAACAAATGATTTATTTTTTTCATGAATGTAATTAAAAAACATTTTTTGTCATTTTTTTCACTCACTTACTTGTCTATAAAAAATCCAATAAATTGTCAAACAATTTTCAAGATATTAGACAACATTTATTGAAAGTTGCTTAATTTATTCCAGGTATTTCGGATTGAATCCAAGTATTTCTCGGTTTAAATCGTTTAAATCGGTTGAGAAATCGCTTTTGAATATCAATTTGCCCACAGACATTATAGACGTTAGATATCTTAATACTGGAGAGACCTATACATACCTGGGCGTGCCTCAAAGTTGCATTCAGGGCGTAACATCAGTGAAGGAGTCTCTCCGAAGCAGATACAAGCATCTTCTTCGACAGATTTGGTCTGCCAATCTGTCGGCGTTGAACAAGGTATCTGCGACTATCATGCTTGCCGTCGCGGTTCTAATACTCTACTCGTTTGGGGCGGTTCAGTGGACGAAAAACGAGCTTAAGGCCCTTGATATCACCACACGTAAGATCATGCATATACATAAAACCTTGCATATCAATTCGTCAGTTCAGCGATTATACATTTCACGCCGTCAAGGCGGACGCGGACTTCTGAATCTCCAGTGTCTTTATAACCGAATTGTTTTAAGTACAGCTTACGTCTTTGCGATTGGCAGAGATCCTCTCCTAAAAATGGTCAGGAACCACGAGATGATTGGCGAAGGAGCGTTCCTTTACAAAGCCGCAGAGCAAGCGACCGAGACCCTTGGCCTGAATTTTAACATCATAAGTGAGGAAAGTGCATTACTCCATCTAGATGCTTCACTTCTAAATGTCGAAGTGAAGAAAGCAGAGATTGAAAAATTTCACCAACAGCTACTCGACAAGAAAATGCATGGAAACTTTCACAGAAATGTAGAAAAACAGTCCTTGTCGAAGGAGCAAACTTTTGCATTCCTCAGATCATCAGGGCTTAATTGAGCACCTCAGAGCAAAAGGAAGACTCCGCAGAGTCGGGAGAAAAAGCGAGACAATTATCGTTGCGCTGTCTTACTCTTCAGGCATTCTGCGTAAGAGTTTCTCTTTCTAACGGTACTTGTCTCGTTTTTCCTCACGGCTCTGCGTAATCTTTCTTTTGCTCTGACGTGCTCAATTCAGGTACAGAAGGTTTTATTTTCGCATTCCAGGACGGTATCATTTCCACTTTAGCATACCGAGACCTCATTTTATGTCAGGAAGTTCCCAGTGATAGCTGCAGAGCGTGTCAGGCACACGCTGAGTAACTAGAACACATACTATCGGGGTTTCCAACCCACGTAGGAACGACGTACATCTATATACATAACGCGGCCCTAAGAGTGCTTTATTACCATCTCTGTCGCTCTTACGGTGTTGGTCGCTACCCTGCCCTTCCGAACGCTCCAAGGGAGATAGAGTCAATTGTCCAAAACGAGAAGTGCCAAATTTTCTGGAAATACGATTTTCGGACAGCAGCTCTCGGAGGTGCGAAACTATCACTGGTTCGTAACCTCAAAGCCATATCCGCGTGCCAAAAATATGCCAAGGCACGAAGTTTTATTTTATTTCAAATCTGCATGTCATGATATTATCTACACCCAACAACCTCCACCCACCCAACCTTTTGGGGATTTACCCACTCCTTTGGGTAGGGGCCCCTAGTTTTCGTATACGGTGTGTTCGCCCCTGGATAAATCAATGTGGGTCATAGTGGGCGCTTCATTACCTGCAGAGTTGAGTCATAACGGATCGTAGTTTTTCCTTTTCCCGCTAGGGTCGCGCAAAAGAAATTCCGAGCACGATAACTGCTTTACCAGCTCCCTGCTTCGCGGAATAGTAGAACACTGTACCACAAAAAGAATTTTTTTTCCTTTGATTGTTACATGAAAAATAGATTTTTTCTCGAAAAAAGCGACATGTACCACCAGTCTTTACACTCTTTAGATTATTTATACAAAAAATCAGACAAAATGGCTTCGCGGTTTGGCCTGAATCCATTTTTTGCGATTTACACACGATTTTCAGGGCCCTTAAGGGTCTCATCGGACAACAGATCTGGAATAGGTGAACCAGAGAGACTGCATCGCGAGGTGTAGCTACCCTGGGGAACTAATGGACATAATGTGATTGCCGTGTCGAGAGCTGTATGGCACCCACAGTGGTCCTGAAGAAGGAAAAGTTTTGACTGAAATGGATCCAAAATCGGGTTGCACAGGAAGTTTCTACGTGATTTATAGATACAAAATCTGAAAAAATCCAAATCCTAGCTGTTCCCTTTCACGAGATATCGATATTTTAATATTTCGCAGTACTCAAAATCGTAATTTTCATGTTATCACCATATATCAAACGCTTGAAATGAAAGCTACACTGACTTTATATTTCGAGAATTTAAACGATAGACAGGGACTTGTAATTAAATGGCCCCATTTTGATTAAATTAAAAAAAAAGTTTTTTTATTATATTATTTTATTTTTCTTCTTAACTTTTCAATATTCTTATGTGTTTAATTGAATTTTCTTTACTCCATATATAATGTGAAAACTCTTATCAAACACATAAAAATATTGAAAAAGTAAGAAGAAAAAGAAAAAAATATAATAGAATTAAAAAATTAAAAACATAACAAAAATGGGGCCATATAACCACTAAGTCCTCGTCTTTCGTTTGAATTCTCGAATTATAAAGTCCTTATAGCTTTCATTTCAAACGTTTGATATATGGTGCTAACATGAAAATTACGATTTTTAGTTACTACAAAATATCAAAATATCGATATCTCGCGAAAGGGAGCAGATAGGATTTTGAATTCATAAATGATGTAGAAACTTCCTGTGCAACCCGATTTTGGATCCATTTTAGTCAAACCTTCTCCTTCTTAAGGGCCACCAAGTACCAGGGTTAATAAATCCTTGAACACCCCGACGTGCCCCCCCCCCTCAGTCGAGGCGGACACGTCAGAGTCACAAAGGAGGTATCTTAACGAAGACTTTCGGACACCAAGTCGATTCCCACAGTATGTAGACCAGCCCCCGGCAAGCGGGGCTCTGAAGGGGGTGTTCTTTTTTTCTCTAGCTTCTCTTGTGGCTAAATGGGCGACACACAAAAAGTCATTAAAAAGAATGAGAGCTATGATCCGAGGCCTGAATCTAAACCACCGCCAAAGATGGACGGCTCCTCAGGGGCCAGCCTACCAGGAGCGGTGTAGACTTCTAACACCGATGACAGCAATCCTGTTGCAACGGTAAGGGGCAGTTAATGCGGCTCTCCGTAAGAAGAAAAACCTTAGCGGTGCCCAGAGAAAGAAAGCCCACTTAGAGCGGCTTGCAAACAGCTGCCATGGCCGCAGAAACATCATCTGGAGCAACTCCTCAGGCTCGTTCTACGCGCAAGAGGAGGAATGACACCAAACACACTCCCCGAACAGGGATTCGAAACGGCAGAAGACTCTGGAAACACAGGGCCTCACTTTCGCGCAGATGGCTAACAACGCCCTGGTGAGAATTGTCGGTGCGTCGGGTTATTCTTAAGCCTGCAAGCATTGCCCTAAAATACGTGCCATCAGCTTGGAAGGACGGCAGAGTGGCCTACATTCCCAAACCTGGGAAGGAGGGCTACACTGCTGCTAAAGATTTCCGGCCAATCAGTTTAACGTTCTTCATTCTGAAGACGCTAGAAAAGCTGGTCAAGGGATATATCAGGGTTGAGATGCTCCTATTCTTACTGCTGCACAGAGGGCAGCACGCCTTTCAGGCAGGCTGCTCTGTAGAAACTGCGCTCCATGCTGCCATGGCAAAATTGGTGCAACAGCTGGAATTGGCAGGGTATGATTTACGCACCTTCTTGGACATAGAGGGTTCCTTCAGCAATACCCTTCCAGAATTCATCTATCGAGAGGCTTCAAGGTGTGGTGTGCCAGACCAGCTAGTAAGCTGGATAGAAAGCATGTTATACCGGAGGCGACTTGAAGGCAGATAGGGCAAAGGCAAAGTTGAAGCCCCTGAATTCCGTGGTAAGAGGCTGACGACCTCATTCTCAGTTTGAATATCTGGGAGTAATCCTAGATATCAAACTGAACTGGGCGAAGTATCTTGAGACTAAATGCAGGACGTTTGTCATGATATATTGGATGTATAGAAGATCCTTTGATCTGACGTGGTGTCTACGGCTCATATGCTTGCATGGATCTACTCTGATGTCCTTAAACCAAGGCTCCTATTCACGGCCGTGGTCTGGTGGCCACGGGTGAAACATAAGACAATGCAGGACAGGCTGCAACGATTGCAAACGCTAGCGTTTAGGGGCATAACGAGAACAATGAGGACAACGTCTACAGCGGCAATAGGATTAATGCTCTGTGAAGAATCCCTACACGTTGCGATAACTGCCAGGACGGCTTACGCGATGAGCCACTTAG
Source organism: Andricus curvator (assembly GCA_932195095.1). Taxonomy (NCBI): domain Eukaryota; kingdom Metazoa; phylum Arthropoda; class Insecta; order Hymenoptera; family Cynipidae; genus Andricus; species Andricus curvator. Next base: position 8,648 of record CAKNYM010034253.1, read on the forward strand.
AAAGAGCAAATAGATGGTCTTAGGAGACTAGACACACTAGGCTCCCAAGTGGCATTAGCACACTGCTAAGTCTAAAAATGAGGCAAGATGAAAAAATAAAATGCTTCAACTACACCAAGACTTATCGCGTCTGCATCCCAAGCAGGGATATGTGGAAAGCAAATGGTTACCTGCTCCTCCAAGGGGAAATCTGGTACACAGACGGATCGAAAGGAGTGGGAGGATCAGGAGCAGGATTCAATGACAGCGCGTGAAGAAGAGGAATAGGGATCCGAATTGGCTGGCATGCCACCGTCTTTCAGGCGGAGGTTCTGGCCGTCCTCGCTGTTTCAAGAACAGCCAAGCAACATTAACTGCAGTTGGGAAACCAGACATAACATCAGAGCTGGTTTGGGAATGCAAGAAGGCATAAACCAACTTGCAGAAAAGAACAGCGTGGCTCTTATATGGGTTCTTGGTCACACAGGGATCAAAGGCAATGCAAAAGCGGACCAGTTGACAAAAAACGGCGCAGCGGGATGGCCATCAAAAGCTGGATCCGCACGAAACACCGGGAATACTTGGAACAAACCCAGGGTTTCCGACGGGCGAAAACCATCCTGGGCTATACAATTATACATACCCACGAAAGACATAAGGACAGTGGTTCAGATGCTTATAGGGTATAAATTCATGGGACCTGAGGAAATTATAAGGCAATCAGTGGTTGACATACTGGGCTTCACCAAGAGGTCTGGAGTCATGTAATGATGGCGAATAGTTGAGGGAGAGTTGCACAATAGGCTTTGTAGCTTGAGCGACAGGGGGCCCCATCGGGGCTCCCCGTCCGCCTATAAACTTAAACTTATAATATATTAGAATTTACGACTTACGGAAGATCAATAAAATTAAATATTTTCTTAAAAAGAAGAATATATGGAACGTATTTTTGTTATAGTTTATGTAAATAGCAGCTAATTCAAATAGAAATAGGTAACGTAACCATTATAGATACGGTGTTACAATGTAGTGCTATCGTAATATAAGAATTTTAAAATGTTGCAGATATGTAACGCAATGATGGACCCAGGTGAAAATTCCTGTACAGGAACCTCAGAGGATCCTGCACATGTTCCCGTACACGACGCTATATACGAACCTGTACAGGTAATCTTGACGGTTCCTGTGCAGAAATTTAGCGAAGGAAACTGTACATAATCCTGCAAAGGAACCTGCAACGACAAAGGACGTTTTTATGATCCTGTACAGGTTCATTTGTGAAGTAAATTGAGGCGCGGGTTTCTTTGTAGAAACACGTATAGGGTCCTTTACAGAAAGCCTTGTTGCTCACAGCTATAAAGTTGCCTTCCTTTTATTCCCTTGAAGATCCAACTCACTATCGAGAGAGCCAAGCCACTAGCGAACCATCGCGGATGAGTTCCTATCATGTATAGGATCCTGAACAAGTTCCTGCACATGAACCCTCTTCTCAATTAACTCTGTCAAGGAACCTGTACAAGATCATTCAAAGGTTAGCTAGCATGCAGGTTCCTGTGCAAGATCATGTTCAGTTTCCTTCCTTGGCGACGACATTTGCCTCGTCCCCTGATCTAAACTAGTTCTTAACCAGTTAAATAACATGTTTTGTTCTGTTAAATAACTGTTACATCACAGTTATATGTATATATCAGTGTCCGCTGGGTTTTGGGACATTTTTTGGATATTCAAAAGTCGCAAGTAAGATATTTTAAAAATTGCAATATCTCATGTGGAAATTTTGAATATCCCTAAAACGTTCCAAAAACATCTCATGGGTATCTAAATGTCCGCCTCGAAATCTCGGATATAAATGGGATATATTGAGATATAAATAGAGATTATCTCGTGATATTCTGTTGTTATGAGAGATTACACTGACAAATAGAAAAGGATTGACATGGACAAACGAAGAATATGGCTGGGTTCAAAAAGAAGGGATAGTGAATATTTCAGTTCTCATTTTTTTTAATATTACGAATAATTACATATATAGAGTTTCATTTTGAAGTTACACTTTAAAGGCCTTAAATTGATGTACTTTGAAATTGTTACAATTTTGAATGTTTTTTCATATAGTGTTTAAATTTGAAGGCCTTGAAACAAAATGGATTAAAATTAGAAAACTTTCAGTTAGTAATAAATTGTAACATTATTAGTTTAAATTTAAAATTAAGAAAATTTTAATTTGGTTTTAATATTCAATTTTTAGTTTTTGAATCTTAGAATTCAGAAAACTTTCGCTTTAAATGATTCAATTTTGGCGATGGCTGCAATATTCGTTAAGCGCTCGAGAACGCGCAGAAGTATTGTCCACTCGGGGAAATCGATCGATGAAAAAAAGTGGTCGAAGGGTAAAATAAAATATACCTTCGTATTCATCTTGACGCAGCTGACAAAATAGTCTTATCAAACTTTTTCATTCTACAATTATTACTCAAGATAAACAATCAAAACTTTCTAAATTTTCGGATCGAAATTCGATGTTTTATAAAACACAATTCGCGATTTTTCGGCCGTTTGTTGATAAAAATGCTTGAAATTTTGATGGTCTATTCTCAATACATAAGCGGTGACTACAAGCAACGCAATTTGTTTGAAAACGTAATACGTTTATTGTTTTGTTTATTAACAAACTAATTCCGAAAGAAAACCACGTTTCGCCAATTTCGACCAGTGCACGGTCATCGAAAAAATGTTAGTTGAAATAACTTACCGCGTGAAAGTTATTCACTAGGCTTTAAGAAAATTTTCCTAAAAATTTGAAAAAAATTCGGTTGAAAATGTTGGAAATCGCATCGAGTTGAAGTCAACTCATTCGCGTTTGCATCTGTACGTTTGAACTTAAGAGAGGTTTTAAAAAAAGGACTGTTCTTGAGTAAATCGACATGCTCTGTTCATTAAAACAAAAAAAAATGACGAGTTCCAATTATTTATATGCAAAACTGTAGATATGCTAGATATTAATGCACAAAGCCGCCGAGAATCCTTACTAATAAGCACATCTGCGCAGATGTGCTGCCGAATACAGGAATCAGCCTTCAAGTACCTCCGAATTTCCTGCTGGAGAAACTTAACAACTACAAATTTTCCAAAAATTGATAAAAATCTAAAATTATGATTTAATTATTAATTTATTATTAAATTGCAATTAATTGTCCTATAATTATTTCAGATGATTAATAATAATTATATTATTAATCAACTAGAATTATTTTTGATTGACAAATAAAAAATGCAGATGTGCTATTGAAAAGAAGGATCGGTGGCTCAAAGTTACCCTCGAATCCGGGTGAAGAAACTTAACATGTACTTGTGCTATTCGATTTCAGGAAATCGGACTGCAGAAAGACCGAGGATCCTCATGAGAAAAACACATATGCGCAGATGTGTTTTTTTATCAGGATCTGAGGGCTCAGCCCTATCCCAAATCCTGGAATTCGTGTAGATATGCTACAATTTCTGCAGATTTATTGTGTCTTCATCAGTTCTCGAAAATCGCTGTAGATATGCTAATTGAGACCTAATTATCTCGATATTTAATTACAATTTTTAATAATAATTAGTATAGTTAAATTCGTGTTTTTATTACGAATCCGACCGTATAATAAACTCATTTTTGATAAAAATGCAGTTGTACAGTTTCTTCATCAGGACGGCAGTGCATCCATCACCTCAATTTGTAGTTTAGGTTTTAATACTTAAATGAAAAAATTTCCAGGTTTCAATGTTGGAACTGGGAAACGTCGAGAAAAAATTATTTTCATTTTTAGTAACTATCCGGAAATATTGATATATTTGTAATTTGACAATCAATAAAAACTTTTCGCGGGCGAATAATGTTTAATAATTATATTGTGAAATAAAATATTAACATAGTTGAATAATCTTAATATGAAGAGAATTTTTATATCCAATCCCTGAACCTAAATGTATTATATTGATTGTAACGTATTTAATTGAAAACCCATTTGAAAAAAGTACTTTGTTTAGAGGTGATAAAAATGAACATTACTATATTGGAATTATCGAGGGAATTAGTTAGGGAGGAGTGAAGAAGCAAATAATTGCATATAATTGCGTGATGTGGTTTATAAATATGTCCTTAATAATTTTATATCAATTTATTTATCATTTTGAATTAGCATTAAAAATTACTTCCAGTACAGAAAAAAATAAAGGCGCGATTAGCGTGCAATTAATTTTGCTAGTTTCCAAAAATCGAACTAGAAATTTGCTACTGATCTTTAGTAGCTCCCTTTTCTCTCATTATTATCGAATTAATAAAATTCCACTATTTTATATTTACAATTAAAGAGTAATGGGACGTTATTCTGAAGGTGATCACTCGCGTCGTGAATAAAGTAAGGTTAAGTAGATAAGTGTGTAAATAATTTAGATTTTTCCAATTTAAAGCAATAACAATAACAATTGTAGTTTCATAAATTATATTTCATTTTTCATTTTAATTTTGCATATTAAATTGATTACTTATGTTTCTGTGCCGGATGTTTTACCAACATTTCGCCCTCGGTACGCTCGCACGCCGCGCGATCTGGCTATCACGGAAAAAAATTAGCATTGAATCAAGGAAATATATCGGTACGAATACGGACGATAAAATATTTTTATGATCCAAGACAATTTGTCTTATCTCAAGAATATTTGATTAAATCATGAAATATTAATTATATAATAATATAATTATGATATTAATTATTATATAATATTATATAACATATAAAATAATTATATAATATTAATTATTTTTCCGTGTAGGGGAAATCACCCTACAGTACATAGAAAAAATTTCAACAACATTTAACTGCATCAGTTTCCAAAAATTAAGAAAATTTTTCTTTTTGAAATAAAGCTTATATATTCAATTGCATATTCTTATAGAAAAAAAATATCACAAAATGAGTCAATTAGCTGTATTAAACATTTTTATTAAAGCCGCTAAAGTGTAAGATTTTGACACATCTATCCATCAATAGATAATCGTTTCTGCCATTGCTCCTGGACGTGACAGAATACTCGATTCTCGATAATTATAATTTATCATTAGTATACTTATAATTAAAAGAAGTTTATTGAGTTAATAATAGTGGAAACTATGATTATTTTACAAAAATAACAAAAGCTTAAATTTTGGAATTTTTCTCATCTCTCATATTCCGTGAGATTGGTACGATTGGTACGAGATGTTTGATCTTCATACCAGTTAACCTGACTTGTGATGAAACAAAAGTGCAGAATTTTCACATACCTAATAATTACATTGTTTTCTTGGTTTATTATGTACAATAACTTAAATATAAAAACTTCACGAATCAAAATAAACAAACAAACATAACCTTTAACTTAAAACAACTGCGAGATAGTCACAGAGCTGCCAATTTTGAAAGCGAAATTTTTCGCAATTTTGCGATTATCTACTGTTGGTTATTTACTTTCGGAAAATATAATGTCCAATAAAAAGTCCTCAAATATTTATAAAGAAAAAACGCTTTGTATCAATGAATATTGTTCCTTAAACTTCAAGCGTGGATTCTAATGTATAAACATGCAACAAAAATGTTTCATTAAGGTAAAAAGTATGAATAATGAAGAGGCGAAAATTTGTTTTCAGGTTAAAAATTAATTTAGGCTCTCATACATTAATTAATTATAAATTTTCAATGAAACTTCGTCAGGAAATATAGTATCCTTGCTGAAATGTTATACTAACAAACATAATGAACATTTTTTGCCAGTTTTCCATTTAATTAGGATTATCTACTGTAAATCATTATCTACTGTAGGGTGGTTTCCCCTATATATGCCTCTACATGAATTGTTATCTGGGTGACTAATATTTCTGATGAGATCCTTTTTCCACGATGTACATATGTGTTCGCGATTTCACAAAATTAAATATAGTTTCCTACTTTTTGCATTTATTTTTGCATATTATTTTTATTTTTCTGAATCCTTTTTTTGACTTGAGATTTTTGATTTTAGAACTGTGCATATGCTTATGGGTTTCAGAGACTTGAGACTTTTAAATTATTGGAAGTACTGACAATTTTATTTTTCCGACTTTTTAAAATGTTTTTTTTTTGCGATTATCTCGAATCTTCTATTTAAAAAAAAGCAAAATAAGTACATTTGTTTATAATAATTATAATACTTGACGCCAGAATTTGAACATGGCGGGGGGGAGGGGTGCACTCGCGGCCCACCTCCTTGATTCCTCCTAGATGCTCTCATGACTATAAGCTGTACTAATTTAAACATTTACATTTTGATAATATTAACTGCGTAAATCGACTTGCAGAAATAGTTACCTTGGAATAAATAAGACTGAAGAAAATAATAATCTTATAAATTATGCGAAAAATTTCATATACATACAATTCTACAAACCTTGAGTACTGCTAAATAAGACTAGGATTCAAATTACGCAATCTCTATTTATTCTATCTCAGAATTTCTTCTTTATCGACAAAGAAGTGACACAATTTCATAATCCATTATACAGCAATTTGTCAAATGTTAAAATCTTTAACAAAGTAGAGCGGGATGTTTATAATTATAACGATGCAAACATTTTATTATTCTATACCATAGCGCTTTTAGTATGTCCCGCGTCTTTTGACAAAGCCAACAGTTTTTAAGAAAGAGAATTTTCTCTTTTTTTAATACTTTCTATGAACTTTTTTACACATTGATTAATTACTCAATTTGATTTCCACAAAATATTTATTGGCATCAGTACAATCAGAGTACGCTGAATTTCACAAATTTTAATTTAAGCAATCGCAGATAAGAACAAGGTGATTCTGACGCTTATTTCCAAATTGGCTTTTACCTACTTGAAACTACACCGACAAAAACTAGTAAGATTGTCTATTATATTTAACTGGGCTTACTAAGAAAATTTGGTTAAATTCACTTAAAAAATAGTAAAATTAACTGAATATTTTATTGACTTTGCTATTTTCATAGTAAATTTTACTATGTTCAACTAGTAATGCCAGTTTTCTCAGTGTACCCGAAGCCAAAACTCACTCGTTTACTTATTCTGGATGCATTTCTTGGCCTCTTCCATAATGCGTTTTATGTCTGTTTTGCAACTATTAATCTGGTTTCCACTGCAAAGCGCAGACTGTAAATAAATAAAATAATAATATTTATATTTATGCTAAAGCTGTATAAACTAGCCCTATTATAGGATTTTTTCCTTTTCATAATTATTGTATACAGGAGCTGATGCTGAAAATTGTACAATTTTGCATTAACGGGCGGAATCCGTAAAGTGCGCTCAAAAGTCAAAAAAATATATACATAAATGAAAAGAAAAGGCAAACACGGGTTTAACCAAAAATTCAAAACTTTACACAATATAATATTTTAATTAATTATTAAAATTCTAACACATATCTTTTAGGCATATACGATAAAATTTAATTTTAGGATTTTTGCCGTATTTTTAGGATTCTACTCTATATTGTACCCTGCCGTGAAACCTAAAAACCCACCCGGGAATAACCGAGCCGAACAGTCAGTTTTTTTTTAAATTTTGTACATACCTAATATAAAACATAGATATGAACATTTTAAATTATAATTAAAATTTTTTTTAAGTGATTAATTTTATACACTGACAAGTAACCCTACGGAACTGCCACTCGTCGATTTTGATGAGACTTTACACGGCAAAGGTACTCTCTAAAAGGTGAAAATGAGCCCTCAAAGCTTAGGGGCGGTTTTCACATTTCACGCCTAATCAAGGATATCATCAAGTATATGTGATTTAAAAGGACCTCATATTTGAATTCAGCGAACTTCTAAACCCCTTAAAAGTATTTCACCTTTTAAATGACTTGATTATACCTGAAATGTGAAAACCACGCTTAAACATTTAGAGGTGGTTTTCACCCTTTAGAGTGCACCTTTGCCGATGTGAAAAAACACGTGTCGATTACTTTTCATAGTTCTACAAGTGTGCAAAGTCCCATCAAAATCGGCGAGAGGCAGTTCTGAAGAGTTACTTGTTAGTAATTTTTACATTCTCATCGATTTTGATAACTCGTACTCACTTAATGATATTTAATGTAAAACTTATTGCGTGATTGCTTTTGTTTTACATTAAATAAATAAGTGTAAAAAACTGGATCCAGAGCACCTTAACTTTCTATGAGTAAAATGTTTAAGGAAATTATATTTTCTATTACCTGCACGGAGTTCTGTTTAAGACATTTCTGCAATTGTTTCGTGCTGTCGATAATAGTACTGGTGACTTTGTCGGCATAAGTTTTCTGACAATCTGAAGTATCTTTTTTTTGTAGATTTGCAATATCAATGACAGCCTAAGTGACAAATAAAGATGAATATAAAAATGGTTTCATCTTTTAAATGCTGAAATATAAGTATTTCAAAGAATTGAAAATTATTTTCGTCAACTAACCTTGAGTTCATCTGCTCTTTCATAATAGTAGGACCGTAGTTGATTTACAGAGTTTACAAGTGAGGATTGAAGCTGATGGCCAACTGCGAGGTCTATCTGTAAATTTATAAAGAAATGATAAAAGAGGCTTGAAACATTATTTCAAATTTTTTAATTTTACATTTCAGTTTTAAATATATATTCAAGATAAAATATAATGTAATAGTTTATAAAAATATATGTAATAGTATAGAATTATGTACTTTAGGCCGGAGTCAAAATGCTGAAATTAATCGAATGATTAAAGCCCAAAAACAAGTTGTGGTTTGGTATAAAAAGAAGTAAAAAAATTGGTGCCTGCTGCGCGTGCGGCTGCGTTCGTCGTAAAACACAATACTGTCTCTTTATATCTGCCCGTTTTAGTTCAAAAGAAAGAGTTTGACGCCAAACGTAGCCAAATTAACGTCCATGTAGATACAGTGTTAGGGCGCGCATTAAACCATATTTTGATTGCGCTGATATTTAGATTTATTTTTTTATAACGAGAAAGTAAGAAAGTGCTCACTAGACTTAATTTTTTTTGACTTTTTGGTATTTGTTTACTTTTTGAAGTTCTAAGTTACCTCTACCCAATAAATTGTAACTTACCGTATCAAATAAATGAAAACACTGAGAATTACAACTGGAGAAGGACCAAAAATGACATTTACAGGATGACTAAAACAAGTTTTCTGTCATAGGTTTTCAAATATAAAATGTTGAGAAAATTATAGAAGCATGTGTTACCGAATAACTCTAAATTGAAGATGTGAAACCAGTAGAAAAAATTGTTCTATGTGGGAGGGGGAAAAATGGTCATTATCCATTCTTCCATCTCATAAATTTTAGAACTGCGTATTTTTGTAGAAAATAGTCTTTGGGGCTGTGACATATGTGCAATATATGTATTCTTTGATATTCCAACAATTTCTAGAATGTTTGCACTTGAATTTAAGAATTTATGAAAATATGAGGATGGCAACTGGTTACGGAACCAAAAAGAAAATTATTTCTATTTTACATGATAGAAAACTTACTCAAAATTATAAATTATCTGGCCATTATTCTCAATGTTTCAAGGAGGCGAAAAGATTTATAACCAAAAATTTATGTGTGTAAGGGCGAAAAAACCAAATGGTCCTTATCCAGTTGTCATTCTCATATTTTTTATTCATTTTTTCGAGTGAAAGGAAAAATGAATTGTACATATTCCTAATACATATCGATAAATAGTGTCCTAAGTTACTTGAAATCATTAAAAACTGTATTTCGAAAAATTGGTCTTTATCCTGTTGTCATTCTCAGGTCTTCAAATATACTAGTACACGTCGTTGCCCTAGAGCTATATTAAGCTATGTACACTTTTTAGAAATTTCGAACCATTATGATTTGTAGGCTTAGTAAGTATTAAACTTTGTCTCTGAATGAATTTTTCACTGAAATTTATTCTCTAAGCTGTTGTTATTATTAATTAAAATAGTAACGTTGATTAAAAGTTAGAATTATATTACACCATGTCCTTTTTTGCATTGCTATAAGTGAAACAATGCCAACTTCTCAGCGCATATTTTATATAGATAACCTAATTTTAATTAGAGAGATAACAATCTTCAAAACATATTTAGCCTTGAAAGACAACCATCGGAAAATTATTCGAAAGTCAATAATTTAAGAATAACTTATTTAATTCCAGGTATACAATACAATATAATAATGTAAACTATCTTTCTGTTGAACTCTTTGCTTCAAATTCTCATTATAAATAATTAAATTACAAATATTTTGTGGACATGGTGTACTACAAATCTGACAGAAAATTAATTTTTTGAATCTCATATTACCCCATGTCCAAAACGGATTTTCCACATCAGCTAAAATACATTGAAAATAATATTCAAATTTTTTTAACAACATTGTAATAGAGTATAATATGGTTAAGCTTTGAACCTCATTTTCTCAGTTTGACAGTTGAGGGACAGTATAACTTTAGGGTGACGACGTATTTTGACTTTTGACTCTTTGATTATCCTCGACCCTGCTCCATTTAGATTTTATTATCACTATAATTTAGTCTAAAATTGCTGATAAAAATGATGAGTCTAAATAATTAATTAATGGTAAGTTATTAAATTCAAAGACATAACAAAATGGCTGTCTTTGGGATCACAATCAGAAATAGTATATTGCCGTTTAACTCTAATAAGGCACACTTCAGTAGAATCGCATAATAGTCACACTGGGTGAATTTCACCCCAGCGATGAGTCCTAAAAATCTAAAAAAATTGCTAGGTATTTTTTAAGGATTGCAAAAGATGATCTTTTAGTTTTTGTAACCAAAATTAATTGATTGAATATTTAAAAAAAAAATCGACGAAGTTAAGATATTTAGGGACTCTACGAAGAGCTCGAAAATTTTTTGGGGCCTATTTCACCCCGTGTGACTAATTAGCGTTAAAAGAAATTTGTTGACGCTAGAACAATCAAAATTAAATAATTTTTCGTTAAGATGAAAATTGACAATCTTTTTACAGTTTTCATTTCTTATATGCGGTTTAAACCTTTTTGAGTTTTGAAAATAACAAAAGAAATTTTTGATTATATATGGGCCCAAAACCAGCACTTATTGAGAAAAAAATTGGAAAATTGAAGAAATCTCCACATTATTTATCATTTCTCAGATTCGGCATTATAATTTTACCTTGAGAAACTCATATATAATTTTATGTCTAAAGAGGATATGACTTTAATCTTATCAAAGTTTACGTCACGATTTTATTGTAGGTACGCAAGCTTGACTGATTATTTGTTCTACATAGAATTTTTCCGTAACCAAAATTTGTCCAAGGTTAAACTTGGGGCACGTGGATTCTATAAACTTAAAGAATGATTTTTGTAAAGTTTTCTCCGCGTTATTTTTTTATTACAATCTAAATGGTTCACCAAACGAAGAAAAGCAAATAAAAATACAATGTCTTTTTATCTACGTATAAATATAGTTTTCGTCTAAGAATTTTTTCGACACCGTTGTAAACTTGAATGGAAAACGACAGGACTTTCTTTTACCTTTTAAAATTTATTTAATATGAGAAAAGGTTATAGAATAAATACATGAAATACCAAATAAAATAAAATTTTTGCGACAGCGTACAGTATCGTCATGTTGTACATTACGATACAGCGGAGTGTAATGTCAAGAGTGATCTTCCGCTGTATCGTAATGTACAACATTACGATACTCTACGCTGTAGCATAAAAACGCGTAAATGCACCGCAGTCACATAAACTTATATATATTTATTCTAAAGACACACTACAAACATTTATAGGTAAAAATAAATCTTTTTTCTCTTAATTGTCCTTAAATCTTGTTACTAGCGATGTTTTTGTAATGAAAGTTTGTCACTTAATATTATTTTTTAAACTTATAGACCAATTATATAATTAATAGCTCAATGTAGAGATTTCAAAGCAGACAAAAACCGTTTTTTCTATTAATTATCCTGAAATTATGTTACCAAAAATGTTTAGTAATAAAAATTTGTCATTCAATATTAATTGATGATTTTATAAAGAAGTATCTCGTCATTCCGAAATTCGGGATAAGCAGTCACATATTTTTCATACGTTTGGTTAGTCGCCCCGAAATTTCGGGACGATTAGTCCATCCCCTTTTTCAACCCCCCTAATTGTTCGGTATGACTAGATGCAACCATCTTAAAAACAAATATTAGAAATAAATTGCCCCTGTGCACGTTTGAAAGCAAAAGGAAGTAATTAGTACTCTTCAGTTCCCTTAAATTACGTTGCCAGTTGTTTTTAATATATTTGTTAAATAATATATTCAAATTGTAACCATGTTTCACGATTACTGGGACCATCACCATTACTGGGACATTCGCTATACTAACATTCATAATTTTAGGTATTCTAGCTTTTTAAAAACTCAGTTAACCTAGTAGCAAACATCAAATTAAAGTTTGAGTAACAAAGAGATTCGATTTAAAAAAGTTAACATCACAGCTCAGTTGAGAATTTCGGTAATGACTCTTTCGGTCCTGAAAATTGCGCATTTATCACATTCTTAAAAAATAATTACTGTTAATTCTGGATATTTCTTGCATATAATGGTGAAAAATGATTTATTGAAAGTGTGCCTCGCTTTTCAATAGACATTATTCATTTATACTTAATAATATATTAAATAATTATAAATACACACACACAAAATCTCCGAGATTTTTTATCAAAAAATTGGATAGAAACGCTGCAGTATTTTCATCCACGCGAATATAAAATTTATCCGTCGCCAGATAAATGATCCCGCACCACAGAAACTAGCTATAAAATCGAGCTATAATTGAAAAAATTCTTTCGTTTTCATAAAAAAATCAACCAAGACCTTTTTACATTCTGATCCTAATGAGAAGGTGTTATATAAATTTTGAATTCGTCGGTTTTCATCGAATCGTCACGTTTTGGGACCCCCTAAGTCAGAAAAAACTATTTTTACGACTGTGTCTGTCTGTCTATATTATCCTGTATAGGCACGATAACTTTCGAAAGACTTATCAGATTGTATTGAGCTTTAGCACACTTATTCAGTGTATAAAAGGAAAGAACAAGTTCGTTATCCAGTAATTTTTGACCAAAATTTCTTGTTTTATCCATCGAAAATGCTTAAAAATATATAAAATTCAATTTTTCGCCAAACTATGCGAGATACGAAAAAAAGTCATGAAAGAAATTGTTCGTCCCAAAAAGACCTACACATTTTTTGCAGACCATTTTTTGATAAGGGATCGTTCATAAACTACGATACGCGTTTTTCTTTTGTTTAAATAAAGATGAGAATATCATTTCCGTTAAGTTGAAAAGGATACAACGATATAAACAAAAGAAAAACGCGTAACGTAGTATATGAACGATCCCTAAGGTGCATAGTTTTTACTTAAAATGTGAAAAATGTTCTTAAAAATAAAAAATTTCATTTCACTGAAAAATTATGCGATATATGTAAACAAAATGTTAAAAAGGAAAATTGTTCTTCTAAAAAGGATCTACAAATTTAGTTTAGACCATTTTTTTATAAAACTTATATTACATTCTCATTCTAATGAGAAGGTATTGGTTTTATGTAAAATTTGACATAGTCGGTTTTCATCAAATCTCCACGTTTTGAGACCTCCTGAGTCAGAAAAAACGATTTTTACGAAGGTGTCTGTCTGTCTGTAGTCTGTAGTCTGTCTGTCTGTCTGTCTGTAGCCACGATAACTTTCGAAAAAATGATCAGATTTGATTGAGCTTTGGCACACTTTTTTATGGCCGAAAAATAGAGAACGAGTTCGTTAACCAGCTATTTTGGATGAAAATCCAAAAAGTGAGCACATTTTGAAAATTTTTGAGCCCACTTTTTTTGAAGATTTGAAAATTCTATGTACGGTTGTTAGTAGTACGCAAAATGACGAACAAAATATTCTTATGACTTTTTGTGATAAAAAAAAATTACTGGAGTTATAGCATTTTCAAAATTCCAAAAAACAAACGAAAATGAACATTTTAAGCCGAAAAACGCACGATATGAAAAAAAGTCAAGAGGAGAAAAACGTTGATTCCTGAACATTCTATAATATTTTCATAACAACTTTTTGAATTTTTCGAAAAATAAAAAATTCAAATTTTGATCGCACAAAAAATTAATGAAAAATCAAAAAAGCCATTTTGCTGTCAAACTTTGCAAGATACCAGAAAAGATCATCTTACCAAAATTGTGCACCTAAAAAAGATCTACAAATTTTTTATCATTCACTTTTTGATATGACGCGTAGTTTTTGTTTTATTCGTAAAAAACAGCATTGAAAATAGAAAAATCAAATTTTCAGACGAATATTACCAGCTACGAAAAAATGACCAAAACAAAATTTGTTCATCCAAGGAAGAGGTACAAATTTATTGTGACTCATGTTTCGATAGGATGCGTGGTTTTTGTTTTATTCGTGAAAATAACATTGACAGTAAAAAAATCAAATTTTTGAAAAAACAATGCAAGGTACGAAAACATATAAATGAACAAAAATTGTACATTCAAAAAACTTACAAACCCGTAATCAATTTTTGTGATAAGAATATATTCAAAATGAAAAAATGAACTTTTTTGATAAACGGCACAAGCTAAAGTAAAATGTTAACTAATCAAACTTGTTGCCTGAATTATATCATTACTTTTCATTTGAAATCAAATACAAATTTAGTAATTTGTATATGAAGAACATATAACACGAAGCACAAAGTGCGCGCTCAGTGTATTTACCAAATCGCACGCCGTAAGTGCGCTCAAACTTTTTTGTTTCTATCATACGGTTCAAATGATTTTCAAATCAAATAACGAGCGCGAAGCGCGAGTGTCTGGATGAGAATGTGTTCCTTAAGGTCGATAGAACCTTGAGTAAATAAAGTTCCTTTTCAGTCTAAAATAAAAACAAATTTAACAATCACTTAATATGTAGAGGTTTTGATAATTTTATAATATTTGCAAACAAACTTTTTCTTTTCATCGAAGTCGAACACGAAGTTCAAAAATCTAGAGGTGCCGAGCGTAAAGCGCGATGCAAATACGCCCGAGCGCGTAGCGCGAGGTGAACACATAATCCAGCGCGAAGCGCGAGATAAATATATGATCGAGCGCGAAGCGCGAGATCCAACAGTCGCGCGCCCTAGGCGCGCTCAAACTTGCGAGCGAAGCGAGCCGCGCGCCATGAGAATGTGCCCGCGAAGCGGGCAGATTTTTGTTTTGTTTTAATCGTGATAACGCTTTTTAACAAAACATAAATTCCTTTTTCTGACCATACTATGCAAGATATGAAAAAAAATTGGTCACCTCAAAAAGATCTACAAATTTATTTGATACTATACTATTTTTGATGAAACTTATATTTTTTATTTTAAACGTGAAAACGCTTTCAAAAAATTAAAAATACCATTTTCTGGCCAAATTGTTGCGTGCTTTTGAGAAATTGTCCGAGGGAATTTGACAGCTTTATAAAATAATGACAGCTATTTTCATCGAGTGATGTCAAAAGAAACTAATTTTACACCGGAGGTTCCGAAATCAACAGAAACTACTATACAAAAGTCAGAAATGTGCACTAGTGACGCGGAAAATAAGAAATACAATATTTTAAAGGGTAATTTTGCGGTTTTTCTTGGTAAACTCGGTAGCTTTTTCTATCGTGTACTTGTGGCGGAGTCTAGCTGCCGGAAATCTTGATAGTGAAACAATGAAACATGCAGTGAACGAAAAATGGTTTATAATTTTATATGAAAGAACAATTTGTTACCTTATATTTGACCTTCAAAGTTTATGGAACAAATCCGCAATATTTCCGTTTCAATATTTAAATTTTAAATACATGTTTAGTATAAAATTTAATGTAATATTTTATAATAAAATTGTAATTGAAGAACTTTGTACTTTATGCCGCAGTAAAAATGCTGAAATTAATCGAATCATTTTCGCCGAATAAAAAAGTTGTGGATTGACATCCGAAACAAGTCAATAGAATAATTTAGAAATCGGTGTATGTCTTCTCTTCGGTTTTTAACTGGAAAAATTCGCAAAAATTTTTCCTTGGGCCAAAACTAATATAAATTCAAAACTGTTCGCAACGATTTAAAACAAAATTTAAACAACTTATCACTTATAGGAAGATAAATTTAAATATCAAATAATATTGTAGTCGAAAAACTGATGACTTACTTCGAAGGCACAGAATGCCAATAAGCAGTAGAAGATGGCAGACTTCATGATCGAATAATTCGTTTGACTTCTACTTTCCAGCAAAGATGAAGGATGATGTACTGCAAAGTTGTCTTTTTATACTTTACAAAGCAATATATATTTACAGCCTCAGCAAACATGACGTGGGATCTACAAAAAACCGTTTTAGGTTCGTTCAAGTATTACGTAAGAATTTTCTGGGAGAGGGGAAATCTTCGTGATTACTTACTGTTTCTCACAGAGGGGAGTGGGTTTAGGTAAAATATTATGTAAGATTCCACATCATCTAGAAAAATTAGTTTTTAATCTAGCCAACACTTCAAGTACAACAGTCACACCGCCATACAGTAATTTTTCGCTAGTAATATTGGTCTAAAAAATCCTTACTGATGCTCAAGTGGGGGGAGTGGAGAGGTTCAAAATTACCTTGAAAATGCTTAGAGGACATCCATAAACTACGTAACACAATTTCCCACGAATTTTGACCCCCATCCTCCTTCCTGTGTAACGCCTTTTTTACTTTTCCTGTAGTTCTTCGTCACTGCGTTATCATACAAAACTTCAGACCCCTGTGTGACGTCACAAATACGAACACTCTGGCCACCTTTTAAGTAAAAATTTATTCTTTTAGTTCATTTGATAAGTGTCTAAAATAAAACACAAAACATATAATCATAATATTTTCACAGACTTCACAGCCCAAAATGCTGTCGGAACAGGGGAAGTAGGGTGATTTTTGACGAAAATAGGGGAATAAATTCTATTGAATAAAGTTACTGCATAGATACCGTATTAAATTCAATATGAAACGCTTAAGATTTCAAGTCGAAAAATATTGCATTTTCAACAAAATAGTTGAATTTTCAAACAAAAAAGAATAATTTTCTACCAAAAGAGATGAATTTTTAACGAAAGATTTGAGGTTTTAAGCTAAAAAGTCGAATGATTTAGAAAAAAGTTGACTTTTAAACCGGAAAAATGATTTTCCAACCAAATAGTTGAACTTTCAACGAACAAATTAATTTTAGATTACACAGTTCCATTCACAACCAAATTTTTAGTTAAACCTTCAAGCAAAAGAGACAAATTTTTAACCAAGTGGCTGAATTTTCAAACTTCAACGACGAATCTTCAAACAAAAAAGTATTAACTTCAACCACAAACAGTTGAATTTTCAATCAAATAGTTGAATCGTCAAAGAAAAAAGACGAATTTGTTGGAAGCTAACCCGAGCCGAAATTTAGACCCTACTTTGAACCTGTAACTCCTACCTTAGTAGGCGCTGGGAGCAGTAAAGTAGGTTCTAAATAAGAAGCGATTTCAATGTAATTCATATCCTACTTTGACGCTAAAAGTGTCCGAAATCGGCCGTTTTTCCACGTTTAGCATCAAAGTAGGGTCTGTATTTTAATAAAATTAGACCCTCTTTTGAGCCTCTAACTACTACATGTAGGACTTGTGGCATCAAAGCAGGTTCTCTATAATCTCACACCAATATGGATGAATTATTATTATTATTATTATAGATTAGCAGTTCGAACTCGAAAGT
>CAKNYM010034254.1:0-13918 GCA_932195095.1 Andricus curvator
TTCGTAAGATTTTCCGTTTCATCAGTAACGTACATAATTGGTACTTTCTACATACCACCAAACGCAAATATCTTGAAATATTTTGAAGTATGTGCCGTCCTTGAGGACGTTATAAACTCTTTTCCTGATGCTGTCGTCTTCGTTCTCGGGGATTTTAATATGCCTTATGCCTCTTGGAATACTGACTATGATAATGTCCCTAACTGTACTCCTAAAATCGGATCACTGCAAATGCAAATTGATATTTTAAATTGTATATCGGACTCACTTGTATTTTTGGATCTCCGACAGATCAATAACATTACCAACACACACGGTTCACTGCTTGATTTAATTTTTACCAATGGAAAGATTGACAAGATAAATGTGGCAATTGATCCGATTTTACCGATTGACAGGTATCACCCTCTACTAATTCTTGATTCAATTATGACTAATATTAATAAGACACCTGATCTGCGAAAAAGCCACGTGTTTCGGTATAACTTTAGATTGGCAAACATAGCGGCGATTAACAACTACCTGCGAGAAGTCAACTGGATATCTGTTTTTGCAAATTCTACTGTCGATGCTATGATCGATATTTTTTACACATATTTATATACTGCTTTCCACTATTTTATACCGTCCTGGTTTAACAGAGACCTCAAGTCACTGACAGTAGAGAAAAAGAAAGCACACTTAGCCTATAAAATATCTCGCAGTCCATTAGACTATCAGAAATTCTCAAATATAAGCCAAAAGTGAAAATGCAATTATATCCAATCCTAAATTTTTCTGGAATTTTGTCAAGTCCTTGCATAACAATGGTAGTTTACCTAATAGCATGTATCTTGAGAACGAAAGAACTGACAATAGCGAAGGGAGTGCTCAACTGTTTGCAAAACATTTTAAATCAGTGTATAAACTACCGCACGCACATAACGTTCACTTTCCACTCTCCGACACTATTGATCTGCACAACATAAATATAAGTCATACTGAAATTGAACGTAAATTATCTAAGTTTGATATTAATAAGGGCGCTGGACCAGATGGTGTACCTCCCTACCTCATCAGATCATGCTGTTCGTCTTTATTACTTCCGTTATACCTTATATTTAACTTATCGATTTCTAAAGGGTATTTTCCTCAAGAATGGAAAAAGGACACAATTGTCCCCATATTTAAATCAGGTGATCGCAATAATGTCACAAATTATCGACCGATAACAATACTCAGTACCTTGTCCAAAGTATTCGAAAGCATTATATATGATACATTAACTCTAGCTTTTAACAACACTATAATTAGAGAGCAGCATGGTTTTGTGAGGGGAAGGTCCACATCTACGAATTTATGCACCTTTACACATTATATATTTCAATCTATCGAATCTGGACATCAGGTGGATGCGATCTATACTGATTTTTCAAAGGCATTTGATACAGTCGATCATGGCTTTCTGATGGCGAAGCTCAAGTCAATGGGACTCACGTCAAAAATTCTTTCATGGTTATCTAGCTATTTAAACAACAATTTATTATTTACTTGAAGGTTATGTAATTGCATATTAGCTATAATTTCTACGATAAAAATTTATTTAGTATCCATTAGTATTCATTTCAAGGAAAATAATTATTAAATGCTTTCTATGTCCTGAAATCATTAATTAAATATTAACTATTTCCGTTAAAAATTACATTTCCTGGAATTATTTAAAATATGATTAATAAATAAAATTTAGTAGAAGAAAAGTCCAAAAAAGAAAAATATATATAAAGTAAAAATTATTTGAATTTTCAATGAAAATAATTTTTTCATACTTTTTATGTTGTGAACTAATTAATTAAGAATAAGCTGATTAATTTTGTTAACAATATCAAATAACATAAAGATTGAAATTTAATATTCTATAATTAAGTAACATAAATTGATTATTTACTTTGAGATTATGAAGATAGCCCTATTCCAGTTACATGAATGTCCAATTGTTTCTGAGATTGCGAAATGAGTATCTGAATTCAATTTTCAAAATTATATGTTAAAAACGGCGATACCACGCTGAAAAAACCAGTTCTTGTCAGATCACTGAAGTTAAGCAGCGTTGGGCGCGGTTAGGACTTGGATGGGTGACCATTCGAGAATACTGCGTGCTGTTGGCCCACCGTGGGTGTGGTGAGCCCACACTTGTAGTAGTTATTTACTACAAGAAACTATCCACCTAGGAACACTACCCGAATCGGGTAGTGTCACGCCTAACCTGAAAGGGAAATGGCTTAATCGTATACATGGTATACATATGTACATATGCTATCATATGTAGGCAAATCTTTAACTTTATAGTAAACCTCACGGCTGATTAATGTTTTTCACAATATTGAATTACATCAATATTGAATTTTAATTAATTTTAATCAGATAACATAAATTGATTATTCACTTCAAGGTTATGTAATTGAATACTGACTATAATTTTTGTAATAAAAGTTTTTTTGAATACCTTCATTATAATTATATAATTTTTTTAAATGTTTGCGATGGTCTGAAATGATTTTCTCAATATAATTTTCAAAATTATATGTACATATATTTTGATTTTTTATAAAATTTGTATAAAAGTTTATTAATAATTTAAATTTTAAGTGATGCAATTAAAAATTTTAAAAATATGAATTTAAAATTAATTGAATATTTAAATGAAAATATTGGTGTAATGCTTTAATGTTTTTAAATGATTAATTATTGATTTTATAAGAACTTTAATTTTCTGGAATTTTTTCAAAAGCTTATTAATAAATCAAAATATTCAGAAATGAAAGTTAAAATTAAAAAATATATATAATGTAAAAATAATTTGATTATTTCGATGAAAATAATTGTTTGAGGGTTTTTATGTTATGAACTGTTTAATTAATTATTAGCTGATCAATTTTTACCACAATATTGAATTACATAAAGATTGAATTTGAATTGTTTTAAATTCAGAAACATAAATTGATCATTTGCTTTCAGGTCATGTAATTGAATACTGGATATAATTTGCATCATAAAAATTTATTTAAATTTGAAATACCACTAATTATATTATTTTTGAAATGATCCTGATGTTGTGAAACGAGTATCTGCATTCAATTTTCAAAATTATATTTGAATATGTTTTTATTTTTTCTGAAATTAGTATGGAAGTTTACTAATATGTTTAATTTTCAGAAATGATAATGATTTTTTTTAATATAGAATAAAAATTATTCCAATGATTGAATTGAAATTATAGTTGAATATTTTTTATGTTATAAACAGATTAATCAATCAGTAGCTGATTATTTTTTTCAACTATTTTAAATTACATGATAATTGAATTTTAATTGCTTTTGATTAGGTAACTTAAACTGATTATTTACTTCAAGGTTATGTAACTGTATATTTAATCTCTCCCTTTTACGGGTTTGAGGGCCTCCGCTCCCTGTACATATATTTACATTTCATCCTTAACCTAACTTAACCGCTGCTTATATTCTAATGTTTCGCCTTACTTAAATAACAATAATATTATAACTATTGGTTCTTAAACTTCTACAAATGAGCGATCTTCCAGGGCTTCCGTTTTCTCTTACCATAAAATACATTTTTACCGATTTAAAAATTAAAAATTTTTGCTAGTTACTTTCCTTTAGACAGGATCACCCGTTTGGCTCTGCCCTGCTCCCTTGCTTTCTCTCACTTCTTCCAGTTTTTTCATCCACCTCACTCCCTGTCCATTACCATCCAAAATCCATCTTACACACTCATCCACACTCAACTGTCCATCTTCCTCCCCTGTACACCTCTCTAACACATGTGCCCATGACTCCATTTCGTATCCACATACTCTGCACAGATTGTCCTCTTCATCCATCCAATATCTACAGGATCTCACTCCTTCTCCCATTCTAAACCGTACCACTCTATTCCATTTGTCTTCCTTTTTTATTTTTTGCAAATATTCTGGTTCCGCTAACCCTTTGACCATCATATACCATCTATTGTACTTCGAATCCATAATCTTTATCCATCTCTCTTCTCCTTGTTTTACTAATAGCTCTAACTCTATGTTCTCCCACTCCAGTACCCCATCTTGTATATCACAAGCCCTCCTCATTTTTTTCCTTTCTTCCTCCCATTTCGAATTTCCCAAATTGCCTCTCGTCTCCTTATTCCGAACTTCGTCCAAGCACACTTGTGCTATTCTGCTCCCTTCTCCCCTTTTCAGTTTCTCTTCAAACTTCCAGGCTCTCTTAATTTGTCTAGTTACCATTTTTTCCCTTCCTATTTCTTCCCTTAACATGTATCCTGGGCAACTCCAACTAACCCCCATTACCCATCTCAGAAATCTCTCATGCATGCTTTCCACTTTCCTATATTCCTTCCATCCCCAGACCTCCACTCCATAACACAACACCGCCCAAACCAACGCATCAAACATCCAAACCCTCATTCTCCAATCGTCATTGAACCTTCTCTTTCCTATACCCCATACTTGGCCCATTACTTTACTCGCACATTCGATTCTTTTCCTCACCTGTACCTCATTTCACATCACCTTGGTCTTCCCTACGTTCACCGTCAGTTCTTTTGTTCCCACATACTCTTCGAAAATTCTTATCATTAGGTTCATCCCCATCTCATCGTCTGCTAAAAGAACTACGTCGTCCGCGTACGCTAGAGAATATAATTTGCTATTACCCAAAATCGTCCCCCTTTCCCTTTCTCCTTTAGCTTCTCCTCTAAATCTGCCAGCAGCATATTAAATAGTAGCGGACTCAACGGGCACCCTTGCCTTAGACCTCTTCCTGTCCAGAAAACCTCCCCCTTCCCCCCCCCCCTATCTTCACCCTAATCCTGGTTTCAGTAAAAATTTCCTTTATCCTCTCCACCAACCCTTCTTCTATTCCCCTCTCTTTCATTGCCTGCCATAGCACTTTTCTATTCACTGAGTCAAAAGCTGCCTTAAAATCTACGAACAAGGCGACTAATTTCCCTCTTTTTCTCCCTAAGTTTCTGTTAACCAAGTAGTTGAGTACGTAAATGTTATCTATTGTCCCCATTCCTTTTCTAAATCCCGTCTTATTGTGTGGAATACTTTGTTTCTCTTCTATCTGATTCTCTAACCTTTTTCTTAGAATTTCTGCGTATATTTTATAACCCACTGGCATGAGAGTGATCCCTCTGTACTCTTCTACCTTCTTACCATCCCCTTTCTTGACAAGCGGTACCACCAGCCCTGTCATCCACTCCTCCGGCCACCCTTCTCCTTTCCAGACCTTGTTGCAGATCTTCCACATCCCTTCTCTAATCCCTTCTCCTCCATACTTTATTGCTTCGTTCTCCATACCATCCTCTCCTGTAGCCTTGTTTCTTTTCAGTCTATCTATCGCCTGATCCACTTCTTCTCTTGTTATTTCGTTCCCTTCCTCCATTTCTCCCTGTACTGTCCTTCTATTTTCCCCTTTCATCCTATTTTGTTCTCCCCCTAACAGACCCTTAAAATAATCCGTCCACTCGCCCATTTCTATTTCTTCATTCACGCCCTTCCTTCCTCCTCTTTCCCTATTTATCACATCCCAGACCCTACCTTCTTTGATCGCTTTTTCTACTTCTTCCTTGTATTTCTCCTTTCCCTTTTGCTTTTTCCTTTCCAGCATCCTTTCATGTTCTCTTTTTCTCCTGTTGTACTCCGCCTTCTCTATTTCTCCTTTCCTCCATTTTCTTACAAACTCTTTCATTCTCTCTTTACTCTCCCTGCATTCCTCGTCCCACCAGCCTCTCTTTCCCTCTTCTCTTCCTTCTTTTGTACCTACCTCATCCCTTACCTTCTCAATCGACCCTTTCAACCTTTCAATTAACGAGTCTACTCCCTCCTCCTTTTCATACCTAACATTCTGCGTTTCCATTTTTTGTTTAAACTCTTTTAATTTATCTACCCCCCAGACTTCCATTTTCGTGTTCCTTTCTCCCCCTCTTTCCTTTCTCCCTCTGCCGCGCTTATGGACGCCACCTTTCAGTGTAGCTATTACTGGGAAGTGCTCAGACCCTATCTCATTCCCCACATTCATACTGCCTATCATATTCCTCATTCTTTTTTCCGCCAGGATGTAGTCTATTACTGTTTCTCCCTTACCTATAAATGTGATCTCTCCTTTTTCATCTCCTTTCATGTTGCCATTACAAATAAACCATCCTGTTTCTCCTATTACGTCTAGTAACCTCCTCCCCTCCCGGTCTATCTCTCTATGTTTGGAGCTCCTTATGTAGGTTTCCTTTTCTTCATCCCAAGTCCCTCCCCCTTGCTCGCCAGTCCAGGCATTCAAGTCACCTCCTATCAAAACCAACTCTTCCTTCTTTTCCTCCATCCATCTCCTTATTACTCTCCAACCTTCCTCTTCCCCTCTTCTTCTATATACACAAACCACCGCTATTTTGACTTTTCCCATTATTATCCTTCTTACCATTGTACCATCCTTTTCCTCCCTGTCCTCCTCTATTCTCCCTTTTATTGACAATTCTTTTCTCACCCCTGAGACCATGCCGCCCAACCCTCTACCTTTAACGTGTTCCTTTCTTGCTTCTTGCATTGTCCACACATAACCTTTAGGTAACCTCCCTTTCATCCCCTTCCAATCCTTCTCATCGACCCAGGTTTCACTCATCATAATCACATCCCACTTTTATAACTCCCGCAAAAAACCTTCATTCTTGTTCTTCAAGCTTAAAACATTCCAGAAATCTATTTTGACGTTTTTCTCCTCCCTTCCCTCACCTATCCTTCTCACTTTTCTTCCGCCTTGCTTTTTGGAAACCCCTCTGTTTGATCTCTAACCTCTTTTGCATCTTCCTTTTTTCTACCTTTCTCAACTCTTTTTCCCTTTTCCCTTATTTCTTCTAATTCTTCGTCCCAGAACCATTCCTCCCCATTTATCCACAATCTGTCTCTCCCTATCCATACCATGCGCCCCTTTTTCTTCTCAACCCATGCCCTCTGCTCTATCTGCCATTTCCTTTTCCTCTCCCTCCAAGTCAAATCCTCTTCAATTCTTTCCCTTCTTCCTTTCAATAATTTTTTGTTCTCCATAATTTTCTTTTTTTCGTCCTCACTCCCTACTTTTACTATAAACATTCCTTCTTTTCCTTCCTTCGTCCCACCTATTCTCTTAACTCCTTCTACCCTTACCTGAACTCCAATATCTCTCAAAAGATTTTTGATTTCCACTTCCCCTTTTTCACTCTCTACTGTCAATCCCTTAACTACTATGTTATTTTTTCTCTTTGCCCTTTCTTCCCCTTCCAATCTCCTTTCAATGTCACTTAGTCTCTTCTTTAATCTTTCATTCTCATTTTGCACGTTCCTACTACTCCCTTCTCCTATTTCCGCACCCTCTGTTTCTTTCCCCATATGCTCATTCCTCATTTCTAAGTTGTTTACTCTTTCTTCCAACTGTTTTATCTGACTATTTCTCTTTTCGTCATCCTCTTTCTGTCTATTCTCTATACTCTCTAATTTACCCCATACCTTGTCCTTCTCCTCTTTCCAGAGTTTATCCCACTCTTCCCACTTTTCTCTTACTTTTCTCACTTCCCCCCTTACGTCTTTCCCCTGCCTATTCATATCCCTATTCATATCATCTAGTCTCTTCCTTGTTTCCTCTCTGAACCCTTTTATGAGAGCCTCTAATTTTTCAAAAATTCCTCCGTCCCCCCTATCTCTTTCTGGTGTTTTTCGTTTAGTGAGTTTAGTCCTAACCTTCTTGCTTTCCTTGTCCCTTTCTACATCGTCCCCTTCCTCTCTTTTTCTTTTTTCTTCCCCTTCACTACTAGTCGCGCTCACTTTTTTTCGCCATTCGTCCAAACTCCTATTCGAACCCGCGCTGCCTAGCTTGTTAAGCCGCTGTAGGTTAGAGGGCCTCCCGCGTTGATGGCCCGTACCTGAATCCCTTCTCTCTGGCGTCGAAACCCTGGTCGGCGTATCTAACGTCTCTTCACAGCTACTGTCAACATCCCCCTTCTCCCCACTAACTGCGCTCACAACCACCTCACCTCTTGTTTCATCATTTACCTGCCCTCTGGCGCCCGATTGTGGGCTTCGTACCGTCGGCATCCTAGTATCCTACCTTGCCCAGTATTCCGCGACGTTTCCCGCTCTTTACTCGCCTACCCCTTACCCCGCAACTAGTTTTCTACTCCTAACCTCAAAACTCACGCGCTCCAATTTCCCTTTCTCACAACTTACTTTCACACTTTACA
This sequence comes from Andricus curvator, assembly GCA_932195095.1. Taxonomy (NCBI): domain Eukaryota; kingdom Metazoa; phylum Arthropoda; class Insecta; order Hymenoptera; family Cynipidae; genus Andricus; species Andricus curvator. Next base: position 8,260 of record CAKNYM010034254.1, read on the forward strand.
CCCTTGCCTTCACTCACCCTTCTTCCTTTACCCCTGATCTCCTCACTCACTGCCCTTTCTGCATCCACACACGCTGATTCCCTTCACCAAAGCCAAAAAAACAACACTTGACACAAAAGAGTTCTCTCACGATCGGTACCGAAAACGGAAGCCAAGGTTATGTAACTGACTATTGACTATAATTTGTATAATAAAAGTTTGTTAATGTTTAAAATACCTCTATTCCAATTATATATATTTTTTTTAATTTTGCGGTGTCGTGAAATGAGTATCTGAATTTTTATTTCGAAATTATGTGCACATATATTTTAATTTTCTCTAAAATAGTTTAAAGGGATATTAATCATTCAAATTTTCATAACGCTTTTTGTGTTATGAAAGGATTAATTCATTATTAGCTAATTAACTTTGTTATAAAATTAAATAACGTGAATATTTGATTTCAATTTTTCTCCATCAAGTAACATAAATTAATTATTCACTTTAAGGTGATGTGATTGAATATTGGATATAATTAGAGTATAATAAAAGTTTATTTCTTTAAACCCATCCCTATTACAATGATGTAATTTTTTCATAATATTTATGATGTCAAATCAGTATCTAAATTCAATTTTCAAAATTATATGTACAATGTTCATGAGCTTTATTTTTTCCTGAAAATTTGTATAAAAGATTATTAATATTTAAAATTTTCAGAAATGAAATTTCAAGATTGAAAAAAATATAAAGTGAAAATTATTTGAATTTTTGAATGAAAATAATTATTTAAGGCTTTTTATTTTGTAAAATGACTCATTGATTATTGACTGATTGATTTTTTTCACAATATTAAATGTTGTACATATTGAATTCAAATTTTTTTTCCATTGAGTAACATATTATTATTTACTTTAAGGGTATGCAATTGAATATTGCATATAATTGGTATAATAAAAGTTTATTTATATTTGAAATACCCCTATTCCAGTTACATAATTTTAAAAATGTTTCTGATGATGTGATATGATTATTTAATTCAATTTTCCAAATTACATGTACATATGTTTTCATTTTTTCTGTAATTAGTTCAAAAGGTTGTTGATGACTGAAATTTTCAGAAAAAATATAAAATCAACATTATTTGAATGTTTCGATGAAAACAATGATTTAATGCTTTTCATGTTCTGAACTCATTGATTATTTATTAGCTGATTGTTTTTTTGCACAATATTAAATTACTTGAAGATTTAATTTTAATTTTTTAATATTAGCTAACATAAATTATCACAAAAAAATAAATTTTTTGAAAAATATAAAATAAACATTATTTAAATGTTCCAATGGGAATAATTATTTATTGCTTTCCATGTTGGAAAATGATTAATTAATTATTCTTCTTTATTCATAATGTGTCCCCTAAGGGTTTACATGACCTCCGTTTCTTACAAGACCATCTACAAACTTTATATTATCTTATCCTTACTATTTACAAATATTTACAAAAATTTACATCAACTCTTATATCTATCTGCTTACTTCTATATTAACCTAGCGCCAATTTACTGTCGGAAGAGTGAGCGAGCGATCGAAAGCGAGAGAGCGAGCGAGTGAGAGCGAGCGCATCCGCATCTTAATCTACTTATACTATTACATAATATCTACATGTAACTACTTACAGACCTTTACGCTTCTAATCTATGCGACTTCCGTTTCCTTTGTCCTTCACTTGCACTTCTCTTCTATCTCATTCTCATTTTGTCATTTTTCCATATCCAATCTTTCATTCTTTCTCATTCGCCCCTCTAGCCCCCTCCAACTCCTTCATCCACTCCTCACCCATTCCATCCTCACCTAGAATATTTACCACATTCTCTTGCCAGCTTCCTTTATCTTCCATTCCTCTCCTACATCCGTCCCATACATGCTCCCATGTTTCCTCCTCCCATTCACATATTCTGCACTTTCTGTTCTCTTCCTTTTCCCAATACATCCCCTCCATTACCTCGTTTCCCAATCTAAATCTTGCTATTCTGGTCCATCGTCTCTCTCCCCATCCCTTTTCTAAATACTTTGGTACTCCTTCCTTTTTTATCAACTTATACCATTTATTATATTTTGATTCCTCAATCATTCCCCATCTTTCCATTAATTGTTTTTCCCTGTCCCTTCTCTCCAATTCTTCATAGCTTACTCCACTTCCCTCTCCTATATCTCTAGCACTAAAAAACTCCCTCCTTTCTTCTTCCCATCTTTTTAGTTCTACTGCCCTCCCGCTCCTTTCTTCTACCTCCTTCAAGCACTTTTTCGCTAACTCCCCTCCCTGCCCCTCCCTTAACTTCATCTCAAATTGCCATGCTCTCTTACCCGCTCTAGTACTTAATTTATCTCTCTGTGCTTCTTCTCTCACCATATATCCAGGCGTCCTCCAGTCTACTCCTAGCGTCCACCTGACATACCTTTCATGTAAACTTTCAATCTCTTTCCTTTCCTTCCATCCCCATATCTCCGCTCCGTAACCTATTACCGGCCATACCAGCGTATCAAATAACCACATTCTCCTTCTCCAGTCTTTCTTGAACCTTCTTTTTCCTATTCCCCATATCTGTTTCATTATCCCTGCCGCTTTTTTTATCCTTTCTCTTATATGAACTCTATGATCTCCATTCATTTGCAAGGTATATCCCAAATATTTAAACTCCTTTACTTCTTCTAACTTTACTCCCTTCCATCTTCCAGTCCATTCCTTCTTTCTTCCCCCTCCTTTTCTAAACCTCATTATCTTTGTCTTTTCTACATTTAAATTCAATTTTTTCCCATCTAAATATTTCTCCAATCCTGTAATTAAGCCTGTCATCCCTTCTTCATCCTCTGCCATCAACACTATGTCGTCCGCGTATGCCAGTGTATATATCTTTTCTTCTCCCATCCTAACTCCTCCCCATCCCTTTCTCTTCATTTCTTCTTCTAGGTCTAAGATTAATATATTGAATAAAAGTGGACTCAGAGGACATCCTTGCCTTACTCCTCTAACTAACCAGAAACATTCTCCTACTTGCTCTCCTACCTTTACCCTGCTTTTTGTCTCTCTGAAGATTTCCGATACTCTCTTTATTAAGCCCTCTCGTATGCCCCTTTTCACCATAACTTTTTCTAGCTCGAATCTGTCCAATGAGTCGAATGCCGCCTTCAAGTCCACGAATATTGCTATCATTGTCCCTTTTTCCCTTTTAATCCTTTTATTTATCAGATAATTCAGAACATATATGTTGTCCATAACCCCCATTCCTTTTCTAAACCCTGTCTGATTCGGTGGCTGTATCTTTTTTTCCTCAACTTCTTTCTTCAATTATTATGTCCTCTTCCTCATCTCTTTCTCTGCCATGTTTCGCTCCTTTCCTAACTTTTCTCTCTACCCCTCCTAGCAAATCCATAAAATATTTTTTCCATTCTACCATTTCAATATCCTGATTTACTCTTTTTCTCTCTTTATTTACTAACTTCCAAACCTCTTCTTCCGTCCTAGCCTTCTCCGCCTCTGCCTCAAACCTTTTATTCTCCTCCTCTTTCTTTTTATGACACAACTCAGTATACTCCTTCTTTTTTCTCCTATATTCTTCTCCACTACTTGTTTCTTTTCTCCATTTTCTTAGTTCCTTTCTGACCTCCTTCTTTTTCTCTTTACATTCCTCATCCCATCCACTTATATTTCCCCCTTTATTTATTTCTTTTTTGCTTGTGCACTTTAATCCTCTTTTTATTTCTCCTATCATTATTTCCATCTCCTCGTCCACATTTCCCTCTCCCATTTTGATATTTCTAACCTTTTCTTTGAACTGTTCTTTTCCTTCCCTTGACCAATCCCCTTTTCCTGCTCTTTTTACCTTTGCTTCCTTTTTATCCATATTGTTATTACTTTTTTCTCCCTCTAATGTCACTATTATGGGAAATTGATCCGAATCTATATAATCCCCTACCTCTAGCTTCTTGACCATCTCTCTTACCTCATCATCTACTATCACATAATCAATTACCGTTCACCTTTCACCTCCCGAGCGTGTATATTCCCCTTCCTCATCTCCCTATATATTTCCGTTTAAGATAAACCATCCCAACTCCTCCAAGCTCTTTAACAATTTCTTCCCCTCCCCATTTAGTATCTTGTCTTTGGATTTTCTTCCTCTCTCTCCTCCCCATTCCCTTCCTCCTCTATCTCCTGTTCTGGCATTGAAATCTCCCCCTATTATAAGCCTAATCTCTTCTTTATTTTCTTCAATCATTTCTTTCATCTCCTCTAATTTCTCCTGCTATTATTTTAATTAATCCTTCTTTTCGTTCTTTCATCTCTTTCTTATCCTTCCCTGTTATACATTCGTTCCTTACTCCCATCACCATTCCTCCCATTGCTCTGCCTTTTTTATTCTTCCTCTTTGCATTTTGACATTGCCATTTGTAACCTCTTGGTAACCGTCCCGTTACACTTTCCCATCCTTTTTCATCCAGCCACGTCTCCATAATTACTACTACATCCCATTGTGCCAAATTTCTCATAAACTCCCTATCCTTTCTCTCCAATCCTGCTATATTCCAGTAACATATCCTCCATTCTTCCCTACCTTAATGTCTCGTCTCTCTTTGCTTCTTACTATTTCTTATTTTCCTTTCTCCCGTTCCTTTCTCTCCTAGTTTCCCGGTACCTCATTTCTTACTATCTGTTCACTTTCTTCGTCCCAATCCCACCATACTCCTTCTAGCTGTATTCTGCCATACTTAACCCACGTTCTTTTTCCCTTACTTCTTTCCTCTTCCACTATTTGCCTTAACCTATACTGCATATTCCTTTCTGCCCATGTCAAATCGTCCTCTATTCTCTCCGAGCTTCCATATAACAACCTCTTCTTTGTCATCACTTCCCTTTTATGTTCCCATTTCTTCAGCTTCACTAGTACCATTTTCTCTCCTCTTCGCGTTTCCTTTCCTACACTTCGCATTTCCTCTATCTCTACTTTAGCATCTATCCTTTTTAGCACATTTTCCACTCCTTCTTTCAATTCCTTTCCTTCTAATCTTAGACCCTTTATCACTATGTTTCTTTTCCTTTCATCTCTTTCTTTCCTTTCTAATCTTCTTTCTATTTCCCTTATCCTTTCCCTTTCATTATTCCCACTCTCCCCTACATTAAACTCCAGTTTTGATTTTTCGATCTTCACTATCCTACCCTCTATTTGTGCTACCTTTTTATTATGCTCATCCTGTTTTTCTAATCTTTGTTCTAAAATCTGCATCCTTTTTTCTAAATTGTCTCGAACTTCTTCCCATTTTCGCATCTCTTTTCTAAGTTCGGCCATTTCTTTCCTAATTTCTTGCTTTATTTCCTCTCCTCTTTCTTCCTGTCGTTTTTCGTTCATCTGTATTACCTCTATCATCATTTGACGCAATTCTTCTAACTTTAACTTTTCAAATTCTATCGGCCCTCTAGGTTCAAATTTGTCTTCCTCTTTGCCCTTGTCTTTCTCCCCCGCTCTATTCTGTTCTTTTCCTGGTGGTGGTCTGATCATTTTCGGGGTTTTCAGGGTGGACCCTACTTCTAACTTGTCTTCGCTACTTCCTCTTTCTGCCCTATCTCTCTTCCGATTTATAAACGGTTCGATTGAGCCAAAACTATCTGCCCTCAGTCTCT
>CAKNYM010034255.1:5936-17347 GCA_932195095.1 Andricus curvator
AAATAATTAATAAATCTTGTAAATTTGCAAAACAATACAGAAAAAAGCCATCTGAAATATATTCTTATTTAATTCTGTTAAAATTGAGCCTGCTCCTTGAAAAACAGCCAAACTCCGAATATGTTTATACAAATTGTTTCAATAAATAGTAATTATTGTAAATTTGCAAAGTACCGTAGAAAAGAGTTATTGGAAATACATTCTTGGTGATCCCGTAAACAAACTGAGCCCATTCATTGAAGAATGGCTGAACTCTTAATTTGTTGAAATAATTAATAATTATTTTAAATTTGCAAAGCATCATACAAAAAGTCATCGGAAAGATATTCTTGGTTAATTCCGCAAAAAAATTGAGCCTATTCGTTGAAAAATAGCCAAATTCTGAATTTTGTATGAAAATTGTTTAAATTGTTAAAAATTATTGTAAATTTACAAAGCAACATAGAAAAGAGTCATCGGAAAGATATTCTTAGTTGACTCCGTAAACAAATTGTGCCTATTCTTTGAAAAATAGCCAAAATCTGAATATGTTTATGAAAATTGTTGAAATAATTATTGTATATTTGCAAAGTATCGTAGAAAATGGTTATTCGATTCACATTCTTTCTTGATACCCTGAACTAATTTATCCTATTCATTGAGAAAAGGCCAAGCTCACAATTTGTTTATTAAAATTGTTTAAGTAATTAATAATTCTTGGAAATTGGCAAAGCATCATACAAAAAAGTCATCGGAATGATATTCTTAGTTAATTCTGTTAAAAAAGTGTAGCGTATTTGTTAAAAAATAGCCAAACTCTAAATTTCTTAATGAAAATTGTTTAAATTATTATAAATTCTTATAAATTTACAAAGCAACATAGAAAAGAGTCATCAGAAAGACTTTGCATAGCATTATAGAAAAAAAGTAATCGGAAAGATATTCTTGGTTAATTCTATAAAAAAATTTAGCCTATTCGTTGAAAATAGCCAAAATTTGAATTAGTAAAGAAACATAGAAAAAGAGTCTTCGGAAAGACATACTCAATGGACTCCGTAAACAAATTGTGCCTATTCGTTGAAAAATAGCTAAACTCTGGATATTTTGATAAACATGTTTAAATAATTAATAATTATTGTAAATTTTCAAAGTACTGAATATAAATAGGAAAGAGTTATCCGAAAAACATTTTTTATTGATTCCGTAAACAAATTGAGCCTACTCGTTGAAAAATGTTCAAACTCTTAATTTGTTTATCAACATTGTTTAAATAATAATTAATTCTTTGAAATTTGCAGAGCACTATAGAAAAATGTCACCGGAAAGATATTCTTATCTAATTTGTAAAAAAATTGAGCCTATGCGTTGAAAAATAGCCAAACTCTAAATTTTGTAATTGAAATTGTTTAAATAATTAATAATTGTTATAAATTTATAAAACATAGTAAAGAGTCATCGGAAAGACAATCTTAGTTGACTCCGTAAACAAATTGTTCTGAATGTGTCAATGACAATTGTTTAAATGATTGATAATTATTATAAATTTTTAAAGTATCATAGGAAATAGGTATTTAAAAAACATGCTTTATTAATTCCGCAAAGAAATTGAGCCTATTCTTTAAAAAATAGGCAAACTCTTGATTTGTTTATCAAAATTGTTTAAATAATGATTCATTCTTTGGAATTTGCAGAGCATTATAGCAAAAAGTCACTGGAAAGATATTCTTACTTAATTCTATTAAAAATGGAGCCTATTCGTTACAAAATAGCCAAAATCTCATTTTTTTAATTGAAATTGTTTCAATTATTAATAATTATTGTGAATTTACGAAGCGACATAGAAAAGTGTCATCAGAAATACATTCGTAGTTACTTTGTAAAGAAACTGTACCTATTTCTTGAAAAATAGCCAAACTCTGAATATGTTTATGAAAATTGTTTTAAAATAATTAATAATTATTATATATTTGCAAAGTATCATGGGAAAGAGTTATTTGAAATACATTCTTTCTTAATACCCTGAACTAATGTATCCCATTCGTTGAAAAAATGCCAAGGTCTCAATTTGTTTATGAAAATTATTTATAACATTAATAATTCTTGGAAATTTGCAAAGCATCATAAAAAAAGTAATCGGAAAGATATTCTTAGTTGATTCTGTAAAAAAATTTAGCCTATTTGTTGAAAAATACCCAAAACTCTATTCGTGGAAAAATGACCAAACTATGAATTTGTTTATGAAAATTGTTTAAATAATTAATAATTCTTGGGAATATATCAAGCATACAAAAAAGTCACCGGAAAGATATTCTTAGTTGACTCCATTTTCTTTAAAGATAAATGAGCCAAGGGTAAACCCCTTTTTAAAATTTTCTAAACTTCTATAAATTCCAAAAATAATTCAAATTTTAATGTTTTCTCATAAAAATATGACAGATGAATTCATATTTTCAATTGTTTAAGATTGCAATAATAGTTACAATTGGAAGGAAGCTATATTCTTTGAAAATGTAAGTGAAAGTTAAATAAAATAAAATTATAAACGTTCATAATTTTTGATTGTTAGTTAAAATTATAAGGATGTAATCGTCTTTGAAAATATAAATGAAAGTAAAATAAAAGAAATTTCTAAATGTTCATAATTTGTATTGTTTATTATTCTAATAGAAAAAAATTTTCGAAAAAAAGTAAGGCTTTATAATTTTAAAAAGAAATATTAAAAAATGAGCCAAAATATTAATTTAAATTGTAATTTTGTCTTTAAAAATCACACTAAAAATGAGGGCAAAGTATATAGCATGTGAAAAATTACTTCAAAAAATCTTAAAAAAGCACAATAGCATTGTATTGAAGAGATTATTAATGTGCTGGAAGCCATTAACAAAAAGAATAAAGACTGAAATTAATGAAAACTTTTACAATTATTAAAATTTGTACTGGGTTTTTAATTCTCATTAGATATATTGTGCATATATTTTCTTCTAAAAATGAATTTGCTTAAAATGTTGAAATGGTTTTGATTTTAATATTATAGTTCAGATAGAAAAGTTGTGCTTATTATTAAAAAGGTTATAGCTGCAACTATGTTTTAATGTAAGCTAAAAAATAGCCAAACTCTGAATTTGTTTATGAAAATTATTTAAATAATCAATAATTATTTTAAATTTACAAAGTACCGTAGGAAAGACTCATCGAAAAGGCATTCTAAGCTGATTCCGTAAACAAATTGAGCCTATTAGTTGAAAAATGGCCAAACTAAAGATATTCTTAGATAATTATGAAAAAAAATTGAGCCTATTCGTTGAAAAATAGCCAAATTCTGTATTTGTTTATGAAAATTGTTTAAATAATTAATGATTCTTGTACATTTGCAAAGTATAATATCAGTCACCTGCAAAGCATTCTTAGTTGATTTCGTTAAAAAAAATTAAGCCTTTTCGTTGAAAAATAACCAAACTCTGAATTTCCTCACAAAAGTTGTTTAAATAAACAAATAATAATTCTTTGGAATTGTAAAGTACTATAGAAAAGAGTCATCGCAAACATATTTTCAGTTAAATCTGTAAAAAAATTTAGCCTATTCATTGAAAAACAAAATTTATTATAAAAAAATCTTAGTTTTAAATAATTAATAATTCTTGGTAATTTGCGAAACATCATGAAAAAAACTCATTGAAAAGACATTCTTAGTTGATTCCGTGAACTAATTAAGCCTATTCGTTGTAAAATAGGAAACTCTGAATTTCCTTACAAAAATTGTTTAAATAAATCATAATTACTGGGAATTTCTAAAGCACTATAGAAAAGAGTCACCGCAAAGACATTCTCAGTTAATTTTGTAAAAACGTTGAGACTATTCGTTGAAAAGCAAAAATTATTATTAAAAGAATCTTAGTTTTAAATAAATAACTCTTGGGAATTTGCAAAACATCATAAAAAAACTCATCTAAAAGACATTCTTAGTTGATTCCGTGAACAAATTAAGCCTATTCCTTGAAAAATAGAGAACTCTGAATTTCCTCACAAAAATTGTTTAAAATTTAAATTTGCAAAGCAACATATAAAAGAGTAATCGCAAAGATATTCTCAGTTAATTTTTTTAACAAATTGAGCATATTTGTTGAAAAATAGACCAACTATAAACTCTTGGGAATTTTCAAAGCACCATAGAAAAGAGTCATCGCAAAAATATTCTTACAATTGGAAGGAAGCTATATTCTTTGAAAATGTAACTGAAAGTTAAATAAAATAAAATTATACACGTTCATAATTTTTGATTGTTAGTTAAAATTATAAGGATGTAATCGTCTTTGAAAATATAAATGAAAGTAAAATAAAAGAAATTTCTAAATGTTCATAATTTGTATTTTTTATTATTCTAATAGAAAAAAAATTTCGAAAAAAAGTAAGGCTTTATAATTTTAAGAAGAAATATTAAAAAATGAGCCAAAATATTAATTAAAATTGTAATTTTGTCTTTAAAAATAATTAGCCCAGAGTGGAATCATTCCGTAAACAAATTGAGCTTATTCGTTTATGGAAACTGTTTAAATGATTAATCGTTCTTGTGAATTTACATAAGCAACATAGAAAATAGTCATCAGAAAGACTTTTCTTAGCATCATAGAAAAAAGTAATCTGAAAGATATCGCCTTTCGAATCTACGAGTCCAAGCCTAAAACTGGATAGAACTGGATTGGAATGAAAACTAAGTATTGAAATGAATGAAATCATATTTTCTCATAAACAAAGTGAGCCCATTTGTTGAAAAACAGCCAAACTCTGAATATGTGTACGAAAATTGTTAAAATAATTAACTATTATTGTAAATTTGCAAAGTAACATAGGAAAGACTTATTTTTAATACATTCTTTTTGGTTCTGTAAACCAATTGAGCCAATTCGTTAAAATAATGATATTACAAATAATAATTCTTGTAAATTTACAAAGCAGCATATAAAATAGTCAGCGAAAAGACATTCCTAGTTGACTCCGTAAACAAATTCTGCCTATTCCTTGAAAAATAGATCAACTCTGAATATTTTTAGAAAAATTGTTAAAATAATTAATAATTATTGTATATTTGCAAAGTATCGTAGAAAAGATTTATTGGGAATACATTCTTTCTTGATTTCCTAAACTAATTGTTCCTATTCGTTGAAAAATGACCGGGCGCTTAATTTGTTTATGAAAATTCTTTAAATAATTAATAATTCTTGAAAATTTGCAAATCATTATAGAAAAAAAGTAATCTGAAAGATATTCTTACTTAATTCTGTAAAAAAATTGAGCCTATTCGTGTAGAAATAGCCAAACTCTTAATTTTTTAATCAAAATTGTTTAAATAATTAATCATTCTTGTAAATTTATAAAGCAACATAGAAAAGAGTAATCGGAAAGATATTCTTAGTTGACTCCGTAAACAAATTGTGCCTATTCCTTGAAAAATACCCAAACTCTGAATATGTTTATGAAGACTGTTTAAATAATTAATAATTATTGTAACTGTGCAAAGTATCGTAGAAAAGAGTTATTGGCAATACATTATTGGTGATTCCGTAAACAAATTGGGCTTATTCGATGTAAAGTGGCCAAACTCTTAATTTGTTGAAATAATTGATAATTCTTGTAAGTTTGCAAAGCTTCATAGAAAAGAGTCATCGGAAGGATATTCTTAGTGAATTCTGTAAAAGAAATTTACCGTATTCGTTGAAAAATAGCCAAACACTTTTTTTATGCAAATTGTTTCAATTATTAATAATTATTGTAAATTTACGAAGCAACATAGAAAAGTTTCATCAGAAAGACATTCGTAGTTGACTTTGTAAACAAACTGTACCTATTCCTTGAAAAATAGTCAAACTCTAAATATGTTTATGAAAATTGTTAAAATAATTAATAATTATTATATATTTGCAAGCTATCGTAGAAACGAATTATTGGAAATACATTCTTTCTTGATACCCTAAACTAATTTATCATATTCATTGAAAAAAGGCCAAGGTCCTTCTGAAAAGTTAAACAAAAATGTAAAGTTGGTTTTTAAATAAAAAAATTTAAAAAATTTATTATAAAAAATCCAAACACAATTAAAAAATAAATGGTACTCAAAATTTCGAAAGTTTCAAACATTTTGAAATATAAATGAACTATGACTAAAACGTTAAATCGAAAATGAATCTTTCAAAATACGAATAAAATATTTAAAATGTTAATTAGAAGCCTTATTTTTAAAAAATGCGTGAAAGGAATCGTATATATACCGAAGTATAAATGCATATACTTCCACAAAGCTTCTTATGAAAACAAACATCTCGAGTTCAAATAAACACAGATTGCCCATCGTCGATGAGATCGCCTTATGGTTAACTAAGTAACGGTAACGGTAACTAAACGACGAATACAAACTTTCAAAGATAGGATAGATGAATTTTCAACTAAAACTAGAGGCTCATACGCGCGCTCTGCGCGCGACCAATTTAGTTACATGTAATTATTTTATTTGGAAATGAAGTTCAATAAAATACCATTACATTAATTTTTACTTCAATAATTTTGATTTGTACACGGCTTCGCGTGGATACTCTCTCACGATGCAGAATAAATAACTGTGCAACTCTAAACATTTTCATGCAACTTCGGAAAAAAACCTATAAAATGTCGGCGCGTACAAATTTTCATAGGAATACACAGTAAATGATCTCGACTCGAGAAGAGTCCAGATGTCAAGCCATTTCGAGCGTGCATAGCACTCGGGTGGATGACCATCTGCGACGTATACGACCGAGTTGTGTATTCGCTGCGTTTTAACCTCGGTTTCAATTAATGTCGAGCAGGTATTTTTAGTTAATTCTGTAAAAAATTCACCCTATTCGTTGAAAAATAGCCAAATTCTTATTTTTTCATCAAATTTGTTTAAATAATTAATAATTCTTGCAAATTTACAAAACAACATAGAAAAGAGCATCGGAAAGACAATCTTAGTTGACTCCGGAAACAAATCTTGTCTAATCCTCGACAAATGCCCAAACTCTGAATATGCTTATGAACATTGTTTAAATAATTAATAATTATTGTAAATGTGCAAAGTATCGTAGAAAATAGTTATTGAAAATACATTCTTTGTTCATTCTGGAAACAAATTGGGCCTATTCTTTCAGAAATAGCCAAACTCTTAATTTTTCAATGAAAATTGTTCAAATAATTAATAAATCTTGTAAATTTGCAAAACAATACAGAAAAAAGGCATCTGAAATATATTCTTATTTAATTCCGTTGACATTGAGCCTGCTCCTTGAAAAACAGCCAAACTCTGAATATGTTTATAAAAATTTTTTGAATAAATAGTAATTATTGTAAATTTGCAAAGTACCGTAGAAAAGAGTTAGGTATTGGAAATACATTCTTGGTGATCCCGTAAACAAACTGAGCCCATTCATTGAAAAATGGCTGAACTCTTAATTTGTTGAAAAAATTAATAATTATTGTAAATTTGCAAAGCATCATAGAAAAAGTCATCGGAAAGATAATCTTGGTTAATTATGCAAAAAAATTGAGCCTATTTGTTTAAAAATAGCCAAATTCTGAATTTTTTATAAAAATTGTTTAAATTGTTAAAAGTTATTGTAAATTTACAAAGCAACATAGAAAAGAGTCATCGGAAAGATATTCTTAGTTGACCCCGTAAACAAATTGTGCCTATTCTTTGAAAAATAGACAAAATCTGAATATGTTTATGAAAATTGTTGAAATGATTATTGTATATTTGCAAAGTATCGTAGAAAATGGTTATTCGATTCACATTCTTTCTTGATACCCTGAACTAATTTATCCTATTCGTTGAGAAAAGGCCAAGCTCACAATTTGTTTTAAAAATTGTTTAAGTAATTAATAATTCTTGGAAATTTGCAAAGCATCATACAAAAAAGTCATCGGAATGATATTCTTAGTTAATTCTGTTAAAAAAGTGTAGCCCATTTGTTAAAAAATAGCCAAACTCTAAATTTTTTAATGAAAATTGTTTAAATTATTATAAATTCTTATAAATTTATAAAGCAACATAAAAAAGAGTCATCAGAAAGACTTTGCATAGCATTATAGAAAAAAAGTAATCGAAAAGATATTCTTGGTTAATTCTATAAAAAAATTTAGCCTATTCGTTGAAAATAGCCAAAATCTGAATTTGTAAAGAAACATAGAAAAAGAGTCTTCGAAAAGACATACTTAATGGACTCCGTAAACAAATTGTGCCTATTCCTTGAAAAATAGCTAAACTCTGGATATTTTGTTAAACATGTTTAAATAATTAATAATTATTGTACATTTTCAAAGTACTGAATATAAATAGGAAAGAGTTATCCAAAAAACATTTTTTATTGATTCCGTAAACAAATTGAGCCTACTCGTTGAAAAATGGTCAAAGTCTTAATTTGTTTATCAACATTGTTTAAATAATAATTCATTCTTTGAAATTTGCAGAGCACTATAGAAAAATGTCACCGAAAAGATATTCTTATCTAATTTTTAAAAAAATTGAGCGTATTCGTTGAAAAATAGCCAAACTCTAAATTTTGTAATCGAAATTGTTTAAATAATTAATAATTGTTGTAAATTTACAAAACATAGTAAAGAGTCATCGGAAAGACAATCTTAGTTGACTCCGTAAACAAATTGTTCTGAATGTGTTTATGAAAATTGTTTAAATAATTGATAATTATTATAAATTTTTAAAGTATCATAGGAAATAGGTATTTAAAAAACATTCTTTATTAATGCCGGAAACAAATTGAGCCTATTCTTTAAAAAATAGCCAAACTCTTGATTTGTTTATCAAAATTGTTTAAATAATGATTCATTCTTTGAAATTTGCAGAGCATTATAGCAAAAAGTCACTGGAAAGATATTCTTACTTAATTCTATTAAAAATGGAGCCTATTCGTTACAAAATAGCCAAAATCTCAGTTTTTTAATTGAAATTGTTTAAATAATTGAAAATTATTGTAAATTTACAAAGAAACATAGTTAACAGTCATCGGAAAGATATTCTTAGTTGAATTCGTAAACAAATTGAGTCTATTCGTTGAAAGACTTATTTTTAATACATTCTTTTTGGTTCTATGAACAAACGGAGCCAATTCGTTAAAAGTATTGATAATATGTTTAGGAAAATTGTTAAAATACTTAAAAATTATTGTAAATTTGCAAAGCATCATAGAAAAAGTCATCGGAAAGATATTCTTGGTTAATTCTGCAAAAAAATTGAGCCTATTCGTTGAAAAATAGCCAAATTATGAATTTTGTATGAATATTGTTTAAATTTTTAATAATTATTGTAAATTTACAAAGCAACATAGAAAAGAGTCATCGGAAAGATATTCTTAATTGACTCCGTAAACAAATTGTGCCTATTCTTTGAAAAATAGCCGAAATCTGAATATGCTTATGAAAATTGTTGAAATAATTAATAATTATTGTATATTTGCAAAGTATCGTAGAAAATGGTTATTCGATTCACATTCTTTCTTGATACCCTGAACTAATTTATCCTATTCGTTCAGAAAAGGCCAAGCTCATAATTTGTTTATGAAAATTGTTTAAGTAATCAATAATTCTTGGAAATTTCCAAAGCATCATACAAAAAAGTCATCGGAATGATATTCTTACTTAATTCTGTTAAAAAAGTGTAGCCTATTTGTTAAAAAATAGCCAAACTCTAAATTTTTTAATGAAAATTGTTTAAATTATTATTAATTCTTATAAATTTACAAAGCAACATAGAAAAGTGTCATCAGAAAGACTTTACATAGCATTATAGAAAAAAAGTAATCGGAAAAATATTCTTGGTTAATTCTATAAAAACATTTAGCCTAATCGTTGAAAATAGCCAAAATCTGAATTTGTAAAGAAACATACAAAAAGAGTCTTCGGAAAGACATACTTAATGGACTCCGTAAACAAATTGTGCCTATTCCTTGAAAAATAGCTAAATTCTGGATATGTTGATAAACATGTTTAAATAATTAATAATTATTGTAAATTTTCAAAGTATCATACATAGGAAAGAGTTGTTTGAAAAACATTTTTTATTGATTCCGTAAACGAATTGAGCCTACTCGTTGAAAAATGGTCAAACTGTCAATTTTTTCATCAACATTGTTTAAATAATAATTAATTCTTTGAAATTTGTAGAGCACTATAGAAAAATGTCACCGAAAAGATATTCTTATCTAATTCTGTAAAAAATTCAGCCTATTCGTTGAAAAATAGCTAAACTCTAAATTTTTTAATCTAAATTGTTTAAATAATTAATAATTCTTGTAAATTTACAAAGCATAGTAAAGAATCTTCGGAAAGACAATCTTAGTTGACTCCGCAAACAAATACATTTGGGAATACATTCTTTCTTGATTCTCTATACTAATTGATCCTATTCGTTGAAAAATGACCTGGTTCTTAATTTGTTGATGAAAATTGTTTAAATAATTAATAATTCTTGAAAATTTACAAAGCAACATCGGAAGGACATTCTTAGTTGATTCCGTAAAGAAATTGAGCTTATTCGTTTATGGAAACTGTTTAAATAATTAATCGTTCTTGTGAATTTACATAAGCAACATAGAAAATAGTCATCAGAAAGACTTTTCTTAGCATCATAGAAAAAAGTAATCTGAAAGATATCGCCTTTCGAATCTACGAGTCCAAGCCTAAAACTGGATAGAACTGGATTCAAATGAAAACTAAGTATTGAAATTATTGAAATCATATTTTCAGTTGCGTAATATTTAAAATTTGTTTTTTAATTTAAAAATTAACAAAATTTATTATAAAAAATCCAAACACAAATTTTCCGAAATGTCAAAAGCTTTCATTAAAAAATATAAACGGTAATAAAAATTCGGAAATTTTCAAACATTTTGAAATGTAAATGAACTACGACTAATCGAAAATGAATTTTTCAAAATACGAATAAAATATTAAAAATGTTAAAAAATGAGTCCAAGGAATCGTATATATACCGAAGTGTACATGCATAGACTTCCCCTAAGCTTCTTATGAAAACAAACATCTCGAGTTCAAATAAACACAGCTCGCCCAACGTCGATGAGATCGCTTTGTGCTTATCATCGACTCACCACTGGTAGTTATTTGGGCTATTGCAACAAAAGTTTTGATAAAGTTCTTGCAGATGACGTCTTAAACTACATGGTGCGCGACCCGGTGCACCCGGATCGTCGAGTCACCACTGTTAGTTATTTTGGATGTTGGCACAACTTGAATTTTGAAAAAGTTCTCGTCGAATACGTGCAAAACTACCTGGTGCGCGACCCGGTGCACCCGGGTCGTCGAATCACCACTATTAGTTATTTTTGATGTAGGCACAACTTCAATTTTGAAAAAGTTCTCGTAGAATACGCGCTAAACTACCTGGTGCG